>JAFVLL020025883.1:0-37847 GCA_021397915.2 Tor tambroides | reverse complement strand
AGCCACAATGCCGCTGTAAAGTTCACATTTGCATTACGGTGAATGGGAGCGCACCTGTTCTCCTGCCTCAGGCTCCTCCGCAGGGGAAGTGAAGAGAAAGCAACGAAGAGATGCTGGAGTGAGTCACTGAGTCCTACCTTTTGATTTCCAAACAGCTGCAAGTGAAACAGAAAGTCACTATGAGGTGGTTTCCAAAAGCTCTGGGTTTAATGTGTCACGTTCCGTCCCACATGTGACAAACCCAAACCCTCACTCCCTTTTTCTCATCTTCCAGTTCTCCCCATGCTTGGCCTGCTGTTTGTGTCAGGACTGATAGCGTAATTGTGCGTAAGATAGCAGTTGTATTGACAGGTGGCTCATTAGGAAATAGAGGACCGCAGCATGACAGAATTCGCTGAGCCCTTAAAAGTTGTTTACCGCATTTTTATGGAGATGGGACGCTCAGAAACGTGGGTCCTAATGATCTGTATCCAGTTTCCACCTTGGCAACTGGTGTGTTGCCATGGATACAAGAATCTAAAGGTGAGGGGTCGGTAAAGTAGGGAGAGTTGACTTAAATACTTGCTGAACTTGGCATGCCTTGCTAAACTATGTGATTTTTTTTTTTTTTTAATTTGATCATAAAATATTTTTCAATGGATTAATTATAATTAATAGGGCTGGGTTCTGACACAAATTTCAAGATTCAATTCTGATTCACAAGCTTGCAATTCAATTCAATTTCTGATTCGATTCAAAATCGATTAGGTACAGTACATGCCTTTCTCAAGTAAAAAAAAAAAATCTCGACTAATGCTGTAAAATATATGACAGTCAGTTGGCACTACAATACTGAAGGTTCAAATTAACTGATTTGTACAAACTATATACAAACGCTTAAATTACACTCAATTAAGTTTTTATAAAAAAAAAATAAGGTTACAATTGCATAATTATAATTCTACTCAAATTCGTTTTTTGAAATATAAACATTTAGGGTGGCTTTCATGAAAACGGATTTATTCAAACATAAATTACACATTGATTGAACAGTAAAAATTGTGCTGTCTTTCCGCGGTTGAAACACAGATTCATTGATTACATGAGAAAGGATACAGATGGCAACTTACAAACTTGGTAAGTTGTTCTCTTTCTTTTAACATACCTTCGGATGTTTATTTCGTGTCGAAACTGGTCAGTTCACGTGTGCTTCGCGCTGCCGCTTCTCTCGAACTGAGGCGCTGCTACAGCGATCATAATTAATACAATTTTGAAAAAAAAAAAAAAAAATGTTTTCATAATATGCAGAATGAGCCAGTCTCAATTAGGAAAAGAAAGAGTGCTAAAGTTAAAGTGACCCTATTATGGGTTATGAAAGGTTCATATTTTGGTTTTGGGAGTCCCCAACAACAGGTTGACATGCATGCAAGGTCAAAAAACACTTTCATTTTCTTATAATATGCATTTATTTTTACCTTATTTGCTCAATGACTCCCAAATGATTCGTTCAAAGTTTCATTTTTCCAAACCCCTCCTTTGCGTGAAGCTATCTCCGGTGATTGGTCGATTTCATTTAAAGCAGTGTTTGTGAGCTTTTAACGCTCCAAAAGCGGCACCTAGTGGCAAAGAATGAATTTGGGCGGGCAATATGCTAATGTTCCATTTTGACATCAACATGAAAGAGCTTGGGATTCATTTTAAAAACGACTCGTTTCAATGATTCAGAGTCGACTCTTTCTTTTAAGAGACAATAACTTACACGGTGCGCTTTCAGATTTAAAACTTTGAAGGTTGTTTTCATTCACTTAGAGCTGTGTTACACACTGCATGAAAGGTCATTTTCAAAAATCCATAATAGGGGCACTTTAAGTAGTTCCAATGTGTGAAGTTAGTCCAATGTGTGATTATTTGATTCAGTGACTCACTCATAAAAACAGTCTCTTATCGCCACTTACTGGCGTAACAATGTGACCTGCAGAAAAAAATATCTACACCACTAATGTACAGACTGGCAATAACAGTATATAAACTTGAGAACTGATGTATAATATTTATGTAAAAGTAGAAAGAGAGCGAGAGATGCATGCACAGAAGAAATTTGTTGCTGTGGCATCTCTGCTCACATAAGCAGGCTACACAAGAAGACCCCTTTTTGACCGTCTCCCTTAATGACTGCCACATATCACCCAATCACATTACAGTAATATTGATGCCAGTCATTACCCACAATGCATGCTGTTTTGGCACCCCAGTGCAGCTTTAAAATAAGAGAACAGAAAGGCAATAAAATCCACTTATGAAGACGTATGGTGATGAAGTCAATAATATTATATTCCATAGTTTGAGGCTCTAATGATAAAAGAGCTCATTCAGGAAATGCCGCTAAAGTCATTTTGGAATAAATGCATTGGAAGCTGGAGCTGTAAGAGTTTGCTTTGGTCATTAGAGTTTCTCTCCTGGATTCTTTGTGCCTGCAGCCTAGAATAAACTCAGCATGCTTTCCCAGAATTCTCCACTGGTCTTGGTAGTGACAGACATCAGCATCAGTAATTGAACATGTGAGCGTTATGAAGGATTTTTTATCATCTAAAATTTCACAGCGTTGTATAATATGCTTTGTATTATCGGAAAGAGCTATTTAGAAGCGCATCTGAATATTACTCATGAATAATATGTCAATTCAGTGAGAATTGTCCTGATCAGATTGTTTGAGTTGTATGCACTGCACTGGCAATAATGGTACATTTTCAAGCAAGGAACTTTGTCTCTACCAGATTTTATGTCTTCACCCTGAGTCACTTTTGAGCCAATTCATACTCGTTTCAAAAAAGTCCCTCAGGTGCCATTATCAACATATTACCAAAGATTCCATTAGTTCACCCAAAAATTAAAATTGTCATCATTTATCTACTCCCTTGTGTAATTCAAAACAAACATTTGGCACATAAGATGATAAAAGCTGCAGGGATGATGCATTTTTGCAAGTTAGCTTTTCTGGAGCCATTGTCCTTAAGTCATTATTCCACTTTTTCAGCCTCACTGGGTTTATAATCATTTTACAAACTAACGGAAACTTTCAGGGAAAATATTTTTTAAGTAAAGACTGAAAGAGTTGTCTGAAGCTTAATGGTGGTGATACAGAAGTCATGCAACCATGGTGTAGTTTGTTTATAGACTGTGTTTAGCTTTTGCTTCTTATTTGTGGCAATTGTATTTAAGATTTAAAATTCATAAAAGTTGTGCTCATTTGTGAAGATTATCATAAAGAACAAAATGTTTAAGAATCATAATTTTTTTGGCCACCGAGCTTATTTTCTGCAATAATTCAAAAGCGAATGGAAAAATCCTGTTGGACTTCCGGGTTGGCCTACAAAAACGTCATCACTGCAGTGCTCTAAGCTCCTCATACAACAAAAGTAGCACCATAAAAGCAGTCCATACTTCTTGTTGGCTATATACTTACAAGTCTTTTGAATCCTTTGAAAATTTGATTTCATTTAATTGGCTTGATATGGCTTCAAAACATTTGACATAAATGCAAAAATATGTCCCACATTAATGGTGAATTTTTGATTAAATTGTCATGACAAAATGTATCTGCCTGTTCTGTTTTCACATTGCTAATGGAGTGGCATAAGACTCCCATGTATGTTTTGCATTATGTATGTTTGTGTGCTGTAATCTGCTATTCCGAGGACTCAGTGACCACACTGATGTATGCAGTTCATACATTATTCATTTCAAGTTCTGTAACTAAAACTGTTCACATTGGGAAAATGTGTACTGTTAAGTGCTTATCCCCAAGTATTAAACTTTGCCATGTTACTTATCTCACACTGTTTTGAAATGAATGATACCTCAAAATCTTGTGGACAGATTAAAGGATAAAAGGAGTGATAAAATCCCATAAACCAGTGGTTCTCAACCTTTTTGACTCCAAGTAAACAACATTCAAAGGCCCCATGACTTTTCAAGTTGTTGATGATTTACTGGATAAGGATTAAGGATGAGGAAAAAATAAATAAATAAATAAAAATAATTTCTACCTCTACCTAAGATATTTTAGAGCTAGTCATAACTATAAAAAAAACCATTCTCATGGACTTTTAAGATTTTATTAATTTACATAACTTTCCCAGTTAGAAATCACACAAAATAGCCTATCTTATATGTCCAGAATATCTTGATTTTTAGTCGTTTAAGCTTATTTTATGCTTTTTATGTATTATTTTAAATAAAGTCATCTTGAGGCCCCACTGGAAATTTGCTGCCAAGAGAACCACTGTCACAGACTTACATTAAAGAAGGGATCCAAACCATTAAGTCATATAAAGATTTGAGTGGGTGCTTTTAATTTTAACAAGTGACCAACAACCCAGAGCACCCTAGAAACTCATAGCACTGCACTAAAACCACTTCAAACACATTAGCACCATTTTGCAGGGGCAAGCTACATTCACCTACTTTATTTCTATTGTACATTTCCTTCACAAAGTTCAGAACAGTCAATCACCTTCCCTCTAACGCATTTCTGAACAACACATATAAAATAATTCAGTCCAACTGCATAAATTACAAAAATATTTTGATAGAATAAAAAATAGCATGGTTTAATCACCCTGATCCTACTAGAAACCACAAAGTGATGCATGTAATAAAATGACTGATAATGAAGATTACATTTTCTAAAACATGCCTATACACCTAATTTACCATGAGCAAGATTAGTTTACACTCTTCTGCCCAGTGTCTTTATCCCCAGCACTCCAGACCATATCAGATATGCGTTTGTCTGATAGTTGAGTGAGCTTACGCTTGTTTCCCTTGATGGCATTTGGCATCTTTCATTTCACCGGCAAGTTTTATCACTTAAAAAACTCTGAACCCAAGATAATCGATTTACTAGAAATGTTTTTGCCAATATTTTCAATGGCTTATCTAGCAAATGATGAAAAATGGTAATTGGCAGGCCTGCACAGCCCAGGGTGGCAATTTGTGGCCTAATGAAGCCATTAACCTGACGACACCGAACCTGATAGTAGTTAAATTAGAGGGAGAGTGTGGAATTATGAGCATCAATTCAATATGATCACGGCTGCTAGGCGAATATTACATTTTAGGGAGGGTAAGAGAAACATTATCTGCTTTGAGTAAGAAAATAAATGTGTTGATAGGGTACAAATAGGATTTTGTTGCTGTTGTTAAAGTTGTATATTATGTTTACTGCTGTATTGAATTAAAAACATACTAGATTTGCAAAAAAGATTTCAGAATACTGTACGTATTCTCATCTGTGCAAACGTCAGTACTTGCTTTACTACATTTTTCTGTAAGATCTTATCTCTTATGATGACAATCATAACGACTCTACACAGTTTCTGAGAAACATGACAGTAAAATATATGACAACAACCTCACACTCTATCTACTTGGATCACAGTGGTCTCTAACTCAATAATTAGCCGTAAAGGAGATTCAGGCTTGTTTGCTTGCCGCTGTGATCGTGCTCTCTGTGCTGTTCATGTAATCTTCAGCTTCATTCCACAACTACGATGTCACATAATGCATGACTGATCAGTAAACAAATTCTAATTACAAGACACTAATGAGAGAAAGAGCGCGAGAGAAAGAAACAAAGAGAGAGTGAAAGAAGCTCTTTCACAATACTGTTTGCTGCAGATTCCTCAAAGGTCACGTCCTCTCCCTCTCTTTACAGAAGTGAAAGAATGTTTGAGGACATTTTTTTTGTCTTCCCCTGATTATTTCCCTCTTTCTCTGTGCGTGACTCTCTCTCTGTCTCCGAGGTTGTGCCATGGTTCAATGTATCATTCATTATACTACAGCAAGCCATTAGTGTCTCCAGCTCAGGGAATGTGCAAACTCATTGTGACTCCATGTTTAGCATATAAAGTAGGACCCCATTTCTCTCCAAATAAATATCGATGACAGGCCTCGTTATGAGACATGGACGAGGTTTGTAATTATATGGATGCTCTACTTTGGACTAATAAAGAGTTTGTAAATAAATTCGCTCTTAGCATAAAGCTGCCACAGAAGCTCCCTGGTGGAGTGTCAAACTCTTAAATCAGGTAAATATGGCATATATTACCTTACACCGTCTTGTTTTGTGGAAATGTTATGAAGGTTTAGATAAACATGTCAGGTTTTTGTGTGTGTATGTGCTTGGCTTCACTATATGCAGGTGTTAAGCTTTGAATGGTTTTGGTATGCTACTTTCAGGTAAGTTTATCAAAACCAAATGACTACTAATTATTAAATGAGCCGAATCCGCCAATAGGTGGCGACAAGTGACTGTTTTCGAGTGTGTCATTAAATGATTCATTCACTCAAGCATTCATTTAAAATCGTGACTTTAAAAGTACTGACTCATTCAAAAAATTGAAATGTGATGCTAAATTTGGTTCCAAATTTATTGTAAGTTATTACAAATTGAATCATACGTTCAACCGATTTGTTCAAAAACGCTGACTCATTCAGGAATGAAGCAAGTGTGAGTGTCATTGATTAAAGGGATACTCCACCCCAAAACGAAAATTTTGTCAATATTCACTTACCCCCATGTCGTTCCAAACCCGTAAAAGCTTCGTTTGTCCTCGGAACACAATTTAAGATATTTTGGATAAAAACCGGGAGGCTTGTGACTGTCCCATTGACTGCATAGTAAATTGCACTGTCAAGGTCCATAAAAGTATGAAAAGCATCGTCAGAATAGTCCATCTGCCATCAGTGGTTCAATCTGAATTTTATGAAGCAACGAGAATACTTTTTGTACGCAAAGAAAATAAAAATAACGACATTTATTCAACAATTCGTCTCCTCTCTGTGTCAGCGTAAAGCATTTGAGAAGAGCATCGATGGGCCTTAAAGTGCGTACGCTATTCTCCGTCATCAGTAACGCATGGATACGATGTTTCCGTTCAAATCACCGTAAATAAACGTACTATACGTATCCATGCGTTACTGATGACAAAATGGCGCTCTTCAAAATGGCGCTACGCTGACACAGAGAGACAGAGAGGAGATTAATTGTTGAATAAATGTCGTTATTTTTATTTTCTTCGTGTACAAAAAGTATTCTCGTCACTTCATAAAATTCAGATTGAACCATTGATGGCAGATGAGATGGGCTATTCTGACTGATGCTCATACACTGGACCTTGACAGACAATTGCCATGACGATCAACTCTCTGCTTCCCAGTTTCATCCAAAATATCTTAAATTGTGTTCCGAGGACGAACGAAGCTTTTACGGGTTTGGAATGACATGGGGGTAAGTGATTAATGTCAAAATTTTCATTCTGGGGTGGAGTATCCCTTTAATTCAGACAATTCATTCAAAAACACTTAGCCTATTCATTCAGGAAGGAAACAAGCGATAGTCTTTGATTCATTCATTCAATGACTCGTTCAAAAACATTGATTCATTCAGGAACGAAACAAGGGAGTGTCATTGACTCATTTATTCAATCACTTCCATACATTTAGGAAGAACTGTGTTGTGGCTGACTTTGCTATGTTTGCCCTCCTTTGGAATTACTATTACACTATTGTTATTGGCAGAGCAAAAATATACAAATTAACTGGCAATATTGTGTCTAAAATGTAAGTAATTCCTATTTGGTGTCTGGATATCCCACGTACAGTTTTTTTCCTGACATTATTTCACAACACACTTACTAAATGAAATTGCAGAACATGAGGTGGTTTCTGATCACGCAAACATCATGAGTGAGTTCTATAGTTGCAGGTTGAGTTTTTATTATGACAGTAAATATTTCCTGTAACCTACTTTTGTAGCCTCTTACGGTGGAGAGAGCAGATGCAGGTAAAGAAGCAAGCGCTGACCCATCGCCTATCAGCAGTCAGTCCCAATGGATCCTGCAGGAGTGCTGCTCTGCTGACCGACCACTTATCCTGTCTGCTGCAGTCTGCCCAACACGCTTTCTGACAAGACCAAGCCTCCAAAAAGTCACCAGGGAGGACAAATAACGGCCTGTGATGCCGAGGGAATACAGAAACACAAAAGCATAAACGCACTCCTGAGCGCTGAGTGTGTGCGCGCATGTGCTTGAAAGGGGCTACAGCTGATTTATCTGTGAGATCAAAGAAATTTGAAAGCTCTCCACTGCACAACAAACAAAGGTCTAGTGTTGTGTGCTGAACTATTGGCCTTTTGATTGATATACTCACTCATCTCAATCTGAGTGAGTGCAAATGATCTGAGAAGCACAAGCTTTTTATATACTGAAATAATAACAGAAGGAGCTCTGAAGTTTTTTCTTATTTTTGTTTATTTGACAGAAACAATACAGAATAACACTGTTACATCAAATGTGATGCAGCAGATGCACTGTACTTAGGCTTTTAGCTAATAGCTCATTTGCAGCCTCTGTCCCTAGTTAGGCTTTTATACAAATCAAAGAAAAAGTCAAACAGTATATGACAGTCAGTAATTTTGCTTTCACCTGGTTTTTGTTATTTATTGGCAATAATGAGACTATTTACAATTTTTTACAGCTTTACACTGATGTCATTTTATTGATTTCTGATCCACTGCTTTCAATGCCTGTTTAATATAAAGGTGTAATTGGTTTGAATGCAGAAAATAGGATAAATGCAATAAAATCATTGCATGCGTGTATAACTTTAATCAGCGTATAAGACTGAATCATATACACAAGATCATTTCTGATGGTCTTGCATAGTTTCTTTAAGTGTGCATCATTAAATCATTCATTTTATTTCATTTTGACTGATCTTAACTATAAAAAAATGCCACATTCCTTCTATTTGAAAGACACATTGCAACATTTACTGGATATTCCATATAAGGATAAAGGTTATTGTATTTCAGTATTATCATGGCCAATATTACCACGTCACATTTAGTAAGTGAAACGGTTCAATGCTACGCCTTTTTCTGCTAAACTGTGATTGCCTGTGTCTTTCTAACCAAGTGTTTTGTTTCCCTTTTGAAGCTTATGATATACGATTATTGTCATGCTGAATAAATAATAATCTCTAAAGAAATTCCACATTTTTATGCAATGATCAGTATTGGAAGTATTGGTCCATCCAAGTTACCCATGCGTGATGCATACGCATATAAGCATAAAGTAGCTTTTGCTAATTTGTGGATAATCGCTACAGGTGTCAGAGAGGAATACACAGACTTGGTAGAAAACTTGGCATAGCTTTGCTCAGATTTAAGGCCATTAGCAGCGGTGTTGACAGGTGAAGATGAGCCATGCTCTTCTAATTCAATAACTGCCTGTCGCTCATAGCAAACCGCACTTGTGCTCTTTCAAATTACATTGATGGATCATGACTACATGTGGCAAAACAGATTTGCTAGGCGTGAGAAATGCCTTGCAATTGTCTGAAATGTGGTTTTGATAACAAATGGCGTGGATGGCTGGGGAAAATTATGGTAATGATTTGAGGTAATAGAATCTGTATCCATCAAACTATGAAGCTGGTGTGCTCAGGGCTGCTTGAATCCCAGAAGAACCCGAGGAGAGGTTTTGAACTGAGGATAACCCCGTATGTGATGCGGGCTTCACCATATGTGGCGAGACAAACATGCTTAATTAGTGAACAATGCAGAGGTTATTCTGCTGGCGAAGTAACTGCGTTTACTTCCTTACTGATATGGTCGAGCTGCAGGCTCAGCATGCAAAGTGTTGACTTAAGTGTTTGATTAGAGTGTTTTGAACATAAGGGCACTGCTAAATCAATGTGGGTAATGCATTGGGCTTTTACCTTTAAGTTACTGTATTCTCCAATAACACTAATTAATAGACTGCAGAACTACTGAGATGGCCAGACACTCAATGAAATTGGGTAGTCCATCTACAACTCTAAATAAACAATATATTTAAAAAAAAAATGTTTTTAATAATCGCAGCAATAACTCAACCGTGATGATGACTATACTTATGAGAGTAATTTTAACATATTTACAAAAAATCTATTTCATGCTGTTCTTTTGAACTGAAAGAAAGGTTTCTGTCAAAATATTAAGCAGCACAACTGTTAAAATAGAAAACAGTGATTTTAAATGGTAATATTATACAATATTACTGGTTTCACTGTATTTTGATCAAATAAATGCAGCCTAAGAGAGTTCTTTAAAAAAATATTAAAAATCATAATTATTCCAAGCTTTTGACAGGTAGTGTTTTTATATCAAATTAAAAACTGTATAAATATGTGTAAATATCTTTCCATTAAGTTGACACTACCTTTTTCCTCATCATTAATTGTAGGAGAAACATTATACTTTGGCTGTCAAATGAATAAAACAATTATGATGAATTTCATGATTTGTGATTAGCATTTAGAATGGAATCATAATGGAATGGAATCTCTCTTTTTTTTCAGTTTTACTCTTTTTTTTCTTTGGAACATTTATCTGGAACCCATCTAGCACCCTTCCACTGTATGTCCCAGATCCCAGTTTAAAAACCTCTGGACATGCTGACATGATCACACAGTATTCTCTACAGAAGATTTCATTCAAGCAGCATCAAAAATTCTAAATTAAAATCTAAATCTGAAAACTAAAATTGGTTATTGAGGTTCTAAACAAGTTAAACCTAAATCTATTCCCTTGTATTTCCACAACAAAGTTAATGAGATTTTCAGTAGAAAATATTCAAGGTCTGTGGTTTGTTTTGTTGAATGCATGTGTATGTGAAGCAAACAGGAAGAGAAATGAAAAATGACACCTGGGACACATACTGCAGCTGAGTGGCAGCACTCATCAATAATTCTGTGTGATCTCCAGAGGAAAAGAGTGTGTTGCAGGTGTCTTACAGTAAAGTGAAGCGAAGCAAAGACACTATTTCATATTTCTCAGATGACTCTCACTTGTCAACGACGGTCCAGGACTGACAGGTGATTAATATGTGAAAGGTGTCATCCTGATGCCGACTATCCATTGCTATGTGAGCAGTCATGTCACCTGACTCTCTGAGGTGACCTGGATTAATGCCAGCTGGCAACACATTCTTACATGACTGATTGAAACACAGGTGTTTATTCACAGCACCAGTGGAGTAAGACCTCTTAAACTCAAAAAGTTTTGCCTGAAACTTTCCTCAGCTTTATAACCTCTAATGTCACCGACTTTGATCCTGTTCCACCATTTCAGATGTTATTTCTCAGCAGGGTCTCTTTAACATATTGCTTTTTTTTTTTCTCCGTAAGGATTTCAGAGAAACGCGGGATTTGACAATGCTGTGTTAGACCAGAGCCTCAGATCACTAATGCAGAATGTATTCTCAGAATATAACTGCTGACAAGATCATCAGGAATCAAAAGCCAGCTACACCTTAGCTGCCATGGTTCAAATGTATAGGCAGGGGATTCACCGAGGTTAAGAATAGACCTGCTTTTTATTGTAGCAGCACCCATCTCGATGTTCCTCTCTTTATATCTGCAGAGTCCTTCTCTTTTCACTCTTCACAGGAATGAGAGACTATATACTGGATCTGCAGGATAGATAGATAGATAGATAGATAGATAGATAGATAGATAGATAGATAGATAGATAGATAGATGTGTAATATACTGCATGAGTCTCTGGTCCTACAGTTGCTCACTGAGAATATGTCGTCTGGATGGATCTAACACACTGGAAGGTGTTAGGAAATCAAAGAGGATTTTGTCAGTACAATTCCATACAGACTCTTCAAGTTTTTCTAGCTGCATTAGTTGTACATATTCTCATTTTTTATATCACTCAAAGATGCTCTGTTTCCACAAGAGTGGCATCCATTACGGAATAAATCCTTTTGTCTTCACAATGCTGATGTTCACTGCCACAGTCTTGGCTGATCATAAAAGCACAATTCCGTCTATTCTTCAAAGGGATGCAAAAGCTGTTGCGCCTCCACATATTTTAGGACTTGTGTCTAACACACAAGGATGAAAATCCCCATGAGACCTGTGAATTCAACACCAGAATCCAACTGCACCATTACACCTTCCACATGAATGAATAAATAAATAAATAAATATAATGTCTTAACGTACAGTAAATGGTCTGTTTTGTTATCAGGGATTTTGAATGGCATTATATATGTATTATATATAAGAATATATTATAAGAAACAACCACTAAAACTGAAAACTATCCATAAGTTTCAAGAATGATGCCACATTTTAGCTAATGCCACATTTCTAATTTTCTCAGAATATCTTTAGGCTCAGCACTTCCTGTTAATGATATTTTACTGCACCTCTAGGGCTGATTTCTGTTGATGCACAACTCCAACATTTCATAGGGTATTAACAGGAAATTATCATTTGTGTTATGAGTTTACTGAAGGCTAGGTTTGATCTGTGGCTGTAAAAACATGTTATGTTATCATAAGAGAAACAATAATCTACTTACGTATTAGTATCATAATTATTGTTTTAACCCAGGGGACCCAAAAGTTCAGAACTGAGTGGTCTTTATTCATGGGAACATGTTTTTTTACAAGCTGAAAATATGAAAAATTCATCCCTAATCTTCAACATTGTTCTCCGTAAAAAAATTAAGAATTGCATTCATTATGCTATGTAACTATAGACTACCATTTAAAAGTTTGGGTGTTTTTTTTTTTGTTTTTTTTTTTTTGAAAGAAGTATTTTACCAAGGTTGCATTTATTTGTGAGCCTCTCTGTGAAAACCCAGCTAAAGTAATTATTTTGTGATTTACTATTTTGTACATAAAATCATCCTTCATAAGGTAAAGAACATTCTGTGAAAATGTAACCTTAATATTTTTAATATTGACTGAGTAAGGTCATGTCAAACATTGAAATCATAGTGAAATTAGTGGTTGAAATCAAACTTTGATGCTTTTTATCTCATAATTAGATTTTGAGACTTTAGCCTGGATTTCACAGTCACATTTGACCAAAATACAGTAAAAACAGTAATACTATGAAATATTATTACAATTTAAAATAATTATTTTCTATTTTAATATATTTACAGATGCATTTTTTTCCTTGTGTCAAGCTGAATTTTCAGCAGCCATTACTCCAGGCTTCAGTGTCACATGGTCCTTCAGAAATCATTTGAATACACTGATTTGATGCTCAAGAAACATTTCTTACTATTATCAATGTTAAAATCAGTTTTGCTGCTTTAAAATTTTCATGCAAACCATGATACTCTTAAAGGATTTTTTTAATGAAAGAATAAGAAAACTCAAAACAACAGTGTTTATTTGAAATTTCGAATCTTGGTATTGAGTGAGGAGTGTAGCTAAATACACACACACACAATATGCTTTTGAAGCACAAAATGTATTAGATATGTGTATTTTCAGTATTTAATTGCAGACAGAGATACAATAACAACCATGTTCCCTGCCTGTGGGATCTTTGGTGCTAAAAAGTAATAATCATTTTAGGAGTCCAAGAGAATACAAATACGTCTCAAATAAAACAATAAGATCACATTTGATACATAAATAAGATAAGCCTAAAAACGATATCAAACAATATCTTGAGCTGCAGTCCTTTCAGTGGAAAACAACACTCACAGAGTGGATATAAGCGCAACCATATCACAACTCATGGATGTTACTCAGAGAGCCGTAATTACAAATGACATAATCAAGACGGGTTTTCACAATGCGAGAATCTACCGCGTCTTCGTCACAATTATTTTAACCATATTACAGACTCGTGTGACGTACGCTTCCGCCACGAGCTCAGACTAGCCTAGACTGTCTGGTGGCGGAAGCACACGTCACAGAGCTCGCGCCACGTTGCGTAAAGTGCGTTACGCTTTCCTCGAAATGTGGAGACGGACGTAAGAACGTAACAAGTAAGTGCGCAAGTGGCTTTGAGAATGGTGTTTCCGCAGTGGGGTCAGAGTTTTGTGCGGTGCGCAGCGTGAGTGTTTTAGTACCGAGCGGAGAGGAGATGCACACGGCACTCGAGTGAGGTAAACTATATAAAACCCGCTTTGTTTTCACACACTCCCACAACATGGACCCGAGCAGCTTCTGATGGGTCAATGAGAGCAGGGATTTAGAAGAAAATCGTGCAATGTTTTGAATTATTATTGGTTTTATAGCTTTCGGCGCTAGCAGTGTTAGCTGCTGCTCTTTAGATTTATCATCTTTCCGTCGATTGCGCCTTATTAAAGCTGCTGCTCGACTAACAGCGTTTCGTTGTGTAAATGAACGTGTTTATTGCGAATCGTGTTAATAAAATAGACATTTGTTCATGTAGGCATTGATTAAATTTAATGCGTCGTGGAAGGGGAATTTTGGGGTTCAATCGTATGCTTGGGCTTCAGGATCAGTCATGTGAAGAAGTTAAGGGTGTTGTAGTCTTGAAGCTTGTCTCACGCTGGTTTATTTGTAAAACCAAATGTTCCTGTTTTGCTGGTTTCTCTTCAGACTCCAAGATTAATTTGTTGAATATTTTTTTCTTTGAGGTTTCCCCTTGATTCATATTTTAATTCCACAGTTTACAATGTCAAATTAAAGTGGCAGTTAAACTTGGGTTGTGTTTTTTGAATGTAATAATGCGGATTATGTTTCATGCCAGTTTTTGTTAGTTTCTTTGCGCATTTTCCAGGCCCTGGCAGTTAATGTGCAACATGTTTCCAAATGATCAGTTTTGAGTAACATTTGGCAGATCCAATTCTGGCCACCTAAAAAGTACCCAAATCTCTTCTAAAAATAGTCTGGCTGAGCTGGAAAACCAGCTGAAAACCTGTTTTGTTCCAACAAATATCTATATATTTAAATCAAGTCGAACACGGTTTATTTTGTAATATGACATCAGAAGCGTGAAAAGTCTGATGTAGGATATGCATGATACTAGTCTTTCCGTTTTAATTCCGGAAGTATGACAATGTCTGTATAAATGGCGGTACTGCTGCAGTGTGATGATGCTGATGCTGTTTTCCTGTTAAACTACTGCACACCTGCAGAAGCCTTCCTCTGTTTAACCGTGTGTCTAACCACAGAAACTGGCGTTCATGGACATACAGAACGCCTGCTTATTGAAGGCAGTTGTTAATGTGAAAAGGGAAATCTAAGATATTTAAACCCAAACTACTCCATTAAATGTGTTCATTTGTCAAGAGCACTCTGTTTTCACCTCCACTGCAATCTCCAAATCCTGTTTATTTTTTCATACTTAGTCGTGAGACCATGCAAAAAAAAAAAAAAAAGCACTTAATGGTGTTTTGTAATTTTTTTTTTTCTTACATAAAACCACCGTCTTTTCTCAGTGGAGATTCTGAAGATACAATAAATATAAAGTAGCCTATTGTTAAGGTGAAGTAGTGGTTTATGCACCTACCAGAATCCTTAATAGTATTAGAAGGCTGATAATGCAGTGGTATTGCAACATTGGATGGACTGCAGTTCTGTCACGGTTCTGCCTGAGGGTCTTTTGATGGCCAGATGGTAGTTACGGTATCTTTCTCAATTAACGGTCATTCAAAAAAGTGTAACATATCTGGAAAAACATGTCAGTAAAAATGGATTTTAGTTTAGTTTTAATATTAAATCTAATAGAATACATCTTTACAAAAATCCAGTCCATTGGCAACAATAGATGCAAGAGTGATTTACCATGGCTTACATAGATTGTTGGTCCAGTGTGAGAAGTAGGTGTTGTCTGACTTGACCACTCCTTTTTCACTCCTCCCTTGACTGCTGGTGCCGACTTTGGTCTACTTTTCAAGGCGAGGTGTTTGGCATTTCAGATGAGCTTAAAGGCTTGGGACTGTGAGCATTCTGGAGGTGCCAGTTGATGTTGTTGTTACAGCATTTTCTGGCGGCTGTTGAGTCATTAATGGCATTGAGGTTTAGGTGCACAAAACAATCTGGCATCAGAAATAAGCACTAAGATTGCAGATTGTGTCCTCTCACTGTGTCAGCTGAGTAACTGCCATTAAGGTGAATAGGAATGCTAGCTTTATCCAGATATTTTATGGATTCTTCCGGTTGACTTTACTGCATTCACTTCAACTGATATTCTTGTTATTGATAATAATCAAAGAATATTTATTGTAGGACCATAGAAGATAAACAGGTGACCATGTAGGTGGAGATGCTGGTCAATATATGTCTGTTGCTGTCAGATTTAACCAGAAGAGGCTGTATGTCTGGTTATCCTTATGTGATAGACTGATAACAGACATTCCTAACCACTGATACTTTGTGGTACAACCCAGGTGTCCCATTAGATAATAGTGATATGTGCTAACACACTTTTCTGTCATCTTTAAAGGGTAAAGGGATAGTTCCCACAAATTTATTCAAATCGACTTTATTTGTTTTGTGAAAGAAGATATTTTGAATGTGAATGATGACAGAACTGATGGTGAACTTTGTTCTGAAAGTTAAATATCTTGCATGTATTATTTTTCTATGAACAGTCAAAGTCACTTTATAGGCCAGCATTAAACAAGATTTTGTGAAATACAGGTTGGCATTTCATCATGTGACTTGCCTAGTCTTAATCAAACAAGACTTCACATTTGCTTCACACAACAATGCATAAGATTGTTCACATGATTCGCTATAGGTGCCTGTACATACTGAGCTGTTAAGCGTACAGTCTTGAACAGAGAGATTAAATGAACATGAGCTCTGTGTGTGAGGCCTCGTTAAGGATAAGACGTTTTATTTAAAGTCTTAAGATTTTAGGGGGCCTTAGCAGGTACCTTAAAATCTATGTTTTATAATATCTCATTAAACACTTTAAGTTGATGTGCTTTACGACACATTGTGTGGTGGTTTAATTATGCATAAAAAAGCCTGTGGTCTATTCCAGCTTACTCTTTAGTTACCATTCTTGTGTTTAAGACCAGAAAATCAGGTCAGGTATGTAGGGTTTATATAGCTCTGAGCATTCAGAGGTCATGTGTATTCAATGTAGAGTCTCTATATTGTAGCACAGTCAGGGATAAGATTGATTTACAACACACACAACGCACAAAGCCTCAAGTCTCAAATGAACTTCCTTCTTTAATTTTGAAGAAAATTGTTGAAGCGTCTTTTTAGTCTTACTAGACTTTCATTTTGAGAAAGGGACTTTCAGAGATTAGACCAACAATCTAAAAACAGCATGATTCAAAGTTTCTGTATTGGTACATTCCTATAAAGGATCCTACTCTCAGCAGTTCCTCGCCAACAAGTCTCTCTGTAGCCCCCTGCACCATTGTTAACATTGACCTGACAAGCGTTAAAAATCCCTCTGATTAGTATCTGGCCTTCTCTTTGATAATCACCTCTCTCCTTTTCAGATGGTCTGGGTAATAGCCCTCTGGTGTCTGATGGACTTCACAGACTGAAGTCTCACAGGGAAAAACTACAGCCATCAAAGTATTCTCTCCTACATTGTCCATGAAAACGCTGGACCATTACTTATAGTGCTGGCTTCTTCCTTCTGATATTTAGGCTCTGCTGCTGACCTTTGAAGCCAATTTACAGAAGCTGTTGAGCTGAATCACACACAGTTGGCTGTAGTTTGGCTCTGTTAACTGAAAGCTTTGAGCACAAATTGCATGTATTTAGTCCGTCTGGTGAAATATGAAGTTCGGCTAGACTAGCTATGTAAAAAAAGCAGTCTGATGGCTGGTTCTTTGTTGGAATATTTGGTAAACGAAATCAGAAAGACCTCATAAGTGATGAGTTTTCCCTGGACTCTGGAATACTGTAAAATCACTGTTTACTGTAATTTTTATTTAATTTAATTTGATGGCTACTTCAGGCTTGATTAGCTCAAATCTCTCCCTCCACCCACTCCCACACACCCACCTACCAACACCTACAAACACACACATGTCCAGTACACCCTCCCCTCTGCACTAAATCACCACACTTGAAGAGTTCAAAACATCAGACCTCATTCCATATTGCTGTAGAAGAGCGTTCCCTGCCTGAGTTGACAGCGTATGACCTGTTCCTCCACCTCCTGTTGAGACAGAAAGAGGTAAGCTGTCGGATGCACCTGCAGGCAGATCTGCAGATCCTACACTGATCTGTACGGCACATTTTCAATCGGGATAGACTGTCAAAAGCCAATCCTAATTTTGTGGAGATCAGCAGTTGAGCAAGGCGACTGCAACACTTGAAGGTGACTAGCTTGTTTTGGACTTGGTGGTTTCGAAAGTTGCCACCTGTTTTGCTTGGAGTGTTTTGGATTGATTGTTTAGCATGTATTTGACTTGGTAACGCTGTAAGTTAGCCTAACCCACTCTCTAAATATTTCTAGGTTAATCCAGGTTACTCAACTGATGTTATTCGCTCTATTCATGTGATCACAGCAGTTCTTGAATGTTTTTATGAGGTGTTAACCAGTTTATGATCAAAACAAGCAGGTTTATGGACAGGTTAGGGTTTCAGTTCTTGCGATTTGTGTGAAAACATTTCTGTTTGTTTTTAGTATGATTAGATAATCTTACATGTAGTCTCAACAAACCTAACCATGTTGCTACCATGCATTAGGGTGCAGGTTGTCCACATGAACTGAATGACATGCTGTTATGGACCTTTAGAGGTGTGTGTGTTTGGAGTCAAGAGATCATGCTTTTCGAGGCTTTGATTCTTGACTCCACCCTGACACACACTCAGGCCCGTTTAACCAGTGCTAAACTGTCTTATTTGGACTAGATTCTTCTTGAAAGACCTTTGTTTGGTAGTCTACATCCACTGGACTGAGATTGGTCCTTGTGCAGCTATATATTTCTGTCATTTCCCAGAATTCCTTGTGCTGGCAAACATGTGTAGTTCCCATCTGCTGTGTGGCATCTGCTCATCTCTCAAGCCTTGAGGCTTCTCCTGACATACAAATCTTTTTTTTTTTCTGTGTTGCTTGTGAAATATGACTGATTGAATGCGTGGATGCACTAAGGACAGATCATATATCTAGAATTATTTGTTGTAGAGATGTGCTCCAATATTGCTTGGCTAAGCTGCAGATCACAGAATTGTTCTCTAGCTTGCTAAAATTAACATTGACCACAAAATGAGTTGGCACAGGCATGAATCAGAGGGGATTATTAGCCAAATCGCCACTAAGTTGTTTGCTGTGTTGTAAAAGCTGCTTTATTTGATCCAGACGAGTCCCACTGTAACCCTGTTTAGCCCAGCATCTGCCTTACAGTAAGCTAGATTTTAAACAGGAATTTACCGGAGGTGGACTCACGCGTGACTTGCGAGAGATGCTCAGTCTAGGCAGAAGCCTTGTGAGAGTCATATGAGGCATCTTAAGGGCTCTCTCTCTCCCTCTGTTGCTCAGAGGCTCAGGTTAATGTATAATAACAGTTCATGGGGTAGCCCGTCAGCTCATTCCAGGAAAGGATTCTGTGGAGGGTGATACTGGCTGCAACTTGCTATTATAAATGTAGTAAAATATAGCTTGTCAGCTTCTAATTTCTTTTAAATTTTGTTGAAGCTGGTTACATAATTAATTCAGCACGTAGCTGCCTGTGTCATTTGGAGTTCACCCAGTGTTTTTTGTTTTTTCTCTCTCTCTTTGGCCATGTCATGGTTTAGTGTTTTCTAAGAAACCTGGAGTATGAATTTCCAAAAAGATATTGCAAATGAAATCTTTCTTTCATTTATTAGCATTCTTTTTGCTTACATTTGTTCGTTCTTTCTTTTGTTGTTTTTTTCTTTCTTTCTTTCTTTTCCTTCTTGTCCACTTAATCTTTGTTATTTTTTTAGTGTTTTCGTTCACTCATTCTTTTTTGTTTGCTCCTTTTTTCATTTGTTAGTATATTTTGCTGTCTTTCCGTTTCTGTCATTGTTTGTTCGTTTTAATTTTTTCTGGTCATTCATTTTATTAAATTTATTTTTAAATTAAAATCAGATGTTACCATTTATCATATATGTATGTGTGTGTGTGATAATGTGTAATATAGTGTGTGTGTGTGTGTGTGTGTGTGTGTCTATATAAAACGGTTCATTGTACTTTAGTTTGTTTCATCTGCACTTTAGCACATATTTATTAGGAAAGACAGCATTATATTAATATTAATATAATATTTTAATTGGTTTTGTTTTCTGCTCAGACTTTTGTAGCCAAAGGTGGATCACAGTGTACTAACATACAGGGATATTAGAGATGCTAATAAATAAAAAAATAAATAAATAAATAAAAGTAAATATTCTTTGGTAGAATCATCCATATCTTGGCCTCTTTGGATGGCTTTTAGTTAAGGTCATCACAGACGTGAAGTAATAAGAGGAATCTTAGAGCCACAGTCCCTGAGGCCTTGTGTACTGATCTCAGCCTCTGTGTGTGAGGACACTATATAAACACACTGCACTAAATGGCACACTGCTCTTCTCAATCATAGCTGAGTGGAACAGGAGCCTTTCGAAAAATGAGCTTTCAGTTTATCCTTCCCTGTTAACGTTCAAACACAACACAGTATTCAGAAAGCATGACTCTGTCCAGACAGTGGCTCTGCAGAAAAGAACAGATGATGTCTAGAGTATCATCTGTTGTGATACAGCATGTATTTGTTCTGAGTTGCATTAAATTTGCCAGTATTGGTGGTTCAACACTAAATGGTGCTGAAATTTCCTTTAGATTTCATCTCGATGCTGATTTACTAGTACATTTTAAAGACATCATATGTGACACTGGATCACAAAGCCAGTCATAAGGGTCAATTTTTCAAAATTGAGATTTATATAATCTGAAAGCTGAATAAATAAGCTTTCCATTGATGTATGGTTTGTTAGGATAGGACAATATTTGGCCAAGATACAACTATTTGAATATCTGGAATCTGAGGGTGCAAAAAGTCAAAATACTGAGAAAATCGCCTTTAAAGTTGTTTAAATTAAGTTCTTAGCAATGCATATTACTAATCAAAAATTAAGTTTTGATATATTTAAGGTAGGAAATTTACAAAATATCTTCATGGAACATGATCTTTACTTAATATCCTAATGATTTTTGGCAAAATAAAAGAAATAAAAACTAAAAGAAAAATCGATAATTTTGTCCCATACAATGTATTTTTGGCTATTGCTGCAAAAATACCTGTGCAACATAAGACTGATTTTGTGGTCCAGGGTCACATATAAGGGTTAGGTTTTACTCTTACCTCTTATTTCAAATAATCTGGAAATTTGGGTTCATGACTTGACCACTTCAACAAAAATAACAGAAAATTTCCTTAACACTCCTTGTATGAGGATGCTACAGAATGTAATTGCCATATTGTAACCAGAAATTCATTTGCGAACAGTGGAGTGGTGTTTTAGGTGTGAATTAAAAGGTCAATTGAAGAGCCCCTCTGCCTTTTATTTGTTTGACAGGGTATATACAGGAATCATGGAGTTAAATTTAATACCTTTTAAGACCTTTTTTTTAAGACTCTTTCCATAAAATTTAAGACCTCATCGACCTCAGTTTTAACCCGTTACATTGGTGACACTTTAACTTACATTTACTACACTGAACAAAATTATAAACGCAACACTTTTGTTTTTGCCAGCATTTTTCATGAGCTGAACTCAAAGATCTAAGACTTTATGTACACAAAAGGCCTATTTCTCGCAAATATTGTTCACAAATCTGTCTAAATCTTTGTTAGTGAGCGCTTCTCCTTTGCCGAGATAATCCATCCACCTCACAGGTGTGGCATATCAAGATGCTGATTAGACAGCATGATTATTGCACAGGTGTGCCTTAGGCTGGCCACAATAAAAGGCCACTCTAAAATGTGCAGTTTTACTGTATTGGGGGGGTCCGAAAACAGTCAGTATCTGGTGTGACCACCATTTGCCTCACGCAGTGCAACACATCTCCTTCACATAGAGTTGATCAGGTTTGTTGATTGTGGCCTGTGGAATGTTGGTCCACTCCTCGTCAATGGCTGTGCAAAGTTGCTGGATATTGGCAGGAACTGGAACACACTGTCGTTTATGCCGATCCAGAGCATCCCAAACATGCTCAATGGGTGACATGTCCGGTGAGTATGCTGGCCATGCAAGAACTGGGATGTTTTCAGCTTCCAGGAATTGTGTACAGATCCTTGCAACATGGGCCGTGCATTATCATGCTGCAACATGAGGTGATGGTCGTGGATGAATGGCACAACAATGGGCCTCAGGATCTCGTCACGGTATCTCTGTGCATTCAAAATGCCATCAATAAAATGCACCTGCGTTCGTTGTCCATAACATACGCCTGCCCATACCATAACCCCACCGCTACCATGGGCCACTTGATCCACAACGTTGACATCAGCAAACCGCTCACCCACACGACCCCATACACGCTGTCTGCTATCTGCCCTGTACAGTGAAAACCGGGATTCATCCGTGAAGAGAACATCTCTCCAAAGTGCCAGACGCCATCGAATGTGAGCATTTGCACACTCAAGTCGGTTACGACGACGAACTGCAGTCAGGTCGAGACCCCGATGAGGACGACGAGCATGCAGATGAGCTTCCCTGAGACGGTTTCCGACAGTTTGTGCAGAAATTCTGTCCGGGTGGCTGGTCTCAGACGATCTTGGAGGTGAAGATGCTGGATGTGGAGGTCCTGGGCTGGTGTGGTTACACGTGGTCTGCGGTTGTGAGGCCGGTTGGATGTACTGCCAAATTCTCTGAAACGCCTTTGGAGACAGCTTATGGTAGAGAAATGAACATTCAATTCACAGGCAACAGCTCTGGTGGACATTCCTGCAGTCAGCATGCCAATTGCACGCTCCCTCAAAACTTGCAACATCTGTGGCATTGTGCTGTGTGATAAAACTGCACATTTTAGAGTGGCCTTTTATTGTGGCCAGCCTAAAGCACACCTGTGCAATAATCATGCTGTCTAATCAGCATCTTGATATGCCACACCTGTGAGGTGGATGGATTATCTCAGCAAAGGAGAAGTGCTCACTAACACAGATTTAGACAGATTTGTGAACAATATTTGAAAGAAATAGGCCTTTTGTGTACATAGAAAAAGTCTTAGATCTTTGAGTTCAGCTCATGAAAAATGGGGGCAAAAACAAAAGTGTTGTGTTTATAATTTTGTTCAGTGTATATATTGATTGTAAGATAGCTAGGGTTGGGTATCATTTGAATTTTATCAATTCCGATTCCGCTTATTGATTCTGATTCTTTTCGATTCCCAGTTTTGATTCCAATGTGAAGTCAAACATTTAGATATCAAACATATTTATTCCGTCTCTTTTTGCAAAACATTTAGTTGCAGCTGAATACCTTGAACAAAATTCAGCAGGCTACATAAAAACTGGACTCATTTAAGAGCTTTTTGTGTGGAAAATAGATTTTTATTTATTTATTTATTTTTTTTAATGGGGGTTATGGTTCTCTCACGAATTGATTCTGAAGAAAAAAATCAGACGACTAAACAAAAAATGATGAATGAATGATTCAATTACTCAAGATTTACTTGTTTCATTACTGGATGAATCAGCATTTTTGAACGAATCTCTTGAATGATTCAAAGACAAATACATTTTAATATCCCCTTTTCGCCACCTACTGGTGCAACAATGTAATGGATAAATCTTTATTTGAAGTGTCAAATTACTTTCAAACTTTAATCTATGATCGCTACTGTACACATCAGAGTTTATATCTTAACTAAACTTTTATCCCAGTACTACTGTGATTATTTGAATGTTTGTAACACAGAAACAATGATACTTCAGGTCAGCGGCAGCGCGAACACAGATTTAAATGTTCAAATCACACTGGTGTGATCGTATGCTGCCTGGACGAACCAAGAGTGCTCACACAATTGTGATCGCACCATACTACTGAAGTATGAATAAATAAGTTAATTATTTATAGTATAATAATTAAATAATAATGCATTAAGGATTTTATCTTTAACTGTAGAAGCTGCTAAATATATTCAGCCAACACAGACTGTTGTTTGTTACTCTGAATTTACACCGCATCTCTTAATGCACAGGCCTAACTTGACATCGGCTTGTCAGATAGTTTGTTCTGTTCATTGCTACAATATTTATCACTGTCAATCATAGCAATTACTTAAGGAACAATTTAGTTGATTCACTCACATAATTTTTTACACTCGCATTTGTCATATACATGGACAAACAAAATGTTTCTTCAAATTTAAAATGGATTATGTGAAAAACCTTTTTTCCTGTTATAATGGGAAGATCTGCGAGCACGTAGAACTCCGTAAACAGAGTGGTTAACTAACTACAGTAAACACTTCTGATCTGATTCTCATCGCCAGTCAGTGAACGCGGTAACAGATGACGTCAAATCTAGCGGGATTCCATTAATAAACTACACAAAATCCCTGTTTGCCTACGCAATGATTAAATTCTGGCAAACTTTAGCATACAACCTCTTTGGACAAATATACATAATGAAAAGATGATGCAAAATTAATTCATCAACTTTTAATACTTTTTAAGACCCTGCGGACACCCTGTTTGATCACAAGTGTTTTCCAGCAGAAGTATGTCTAGTCCTCTAGTATTTGTCTTATGATATCTCTGCAGCACATGACTATGCTGGTTTTTAGGATTTTTTTTTTTTTTACAAAATGTTCAGCCATTTTTGGGATGTCATATAACTAACAAAGAGCATATTGAGCCAGCACAGTGAGGCAGGATTATCAGCACTCCTGCCCCATCCTATCTCCTGAAGGGTTCAGAGGTCACTCCACTCTCATGTTTATAAACACTGTGCTGTTGAGAGGAAGGATCATAATTATACTATGTTTTAGCCACCTTCACGTTTCAAGTGCACACACTTTAACAGGCTGGAGCGCAGGCTGTCGTAAGTACTGCTTACAGGATGTTTTGACTTTAAGAACCAATTCGTAAATTAGATTCCATTATATGTATTATATGCATGGCTCATTTTTTTGTCTATAGGTTTTAGTTTTCCCTCTAGTTGTGGTTGATTTACACTTGTTCACATGCAGTTGGGGGATTTATTTTTTCTTCTTATTCTCAGAACTTAAGTGCAAGCTTTAAATTATAACAAATCTGCGAGAGCTAATTGTTTTTGCAAATCTAAAAAAGCAAACTATTTATTTCAATGTAATTTGTAATCCACTGTATCCCACCAGTGCTGTGATCTTAATGTACTTTCAACCTTGCATTGACTTTCATTTGGCTGACGTTTCGTTTCCTATAGGGAAGTTATGTTTGATAAATGATTATCTGACTGCAATATATTCCTCATGTTTTACACTCTGTGGCATATAAATGTCTTTTGTTGTTAGTGTAGGTATACATTTTTTTTCCGTAAACAGTTCACAGTAAATGTCATATTTCCTCAACATGATAAACCCATGAAGAAGTTATAAATGAAAGAAACTAGACCACTGCAATAGCTAAAGCATGTTGTTGTGTTTGCATATTGTTTTTAATATACCAGATTTCTAGAAAATGGAATATTGGCTTAATCTGCTTTAACCAATTAGCAGAATATAGTATGCGGTACAAACTATAGAAAAAGATGGCAATGCTTTTGGAAT
This sequence comes from Tor tambroides, assembly GCA_021397915.2. Classification (NCBI taxonomy): domain Eukaryota; kingdom Metazoa; phylum Chordata; class Actinopteri; order Cypriniformes; family Cyprinidae; genus Tor; species Tor tambroides. Next base: position 12,359 of record JAFVLL020025883.1, on the reverse strand, counting down.
AAAACTTTTGGGAACACTCACACCCAGATCCATTTCACAAATATTTTTCTTATTTGTGGCTCTTGTATGCAGATCGAAGGAAAGACTCTTTCTCATGCTGAGATCTCTGTTTTGTTTAGTAGCAGATTGATTACACTTTCCCCTCCAGGCTCACAGTAGTTGCTGTAGGGGGACCATTAAGGCTCTTCAGTACTTTTCCAGCTGGGAATCTATCAGCCCCCTGGAAAAAGGGATAGATCTAGATTTTTTTTTTCTTATAATAACATGGCTCTCAAGATGAAAACCCATTTAGATTTTTTTTTAAATAATCAAATAAGGGATTAATGTGGGTTATTTGGAACAAATTTCTGTATTCTGTAAAACAGGTTCCATTCAGGTCTTTTGTACTTCCTACTTTGAATATTAAACTAAACTAAACCTACTAAACCCCAACAATAAAAAGAACTAGACAGGTAAGATGATTACCGTTAAAAAAAAAGTCCATAACTGTCACCAATAGTTCATTCTGCTGTTGAAACATTACGATGAGACCAGTTTTCCTGTCTGTATGTGGCGTTCGGCATAAACCATATTGATTTATGTAGAACAGTTTGGTAACACTTTAGTAAAGGGACCAATTCTCACTATTAACTAGTTGCTTATTAGCATGCCTATTATTAACATATTGACTGTTTATTAGTACTTATAAAGCACATGACCATATTCTACATCCCTAATCCTACCCAATACCTCAACTTAACAACTACCTTACTATTAATAAGCAGCAAATTAGGAGTTTATTGAGGCAGAAGTCATAGTTAATGGTTTGTTAATAGCAAGAATTGGACCTTAAAATAAAGTGTGACCAACAATTTAGATGTATTTCTAGTGTACTGAGTTGGATTTCTGTTTCTTCCCAGAGGTTTCTAAGCGAGGAGATGATGAGAGTTCACACACATACTAGATTCTGCTTTCTCTGCGTGCTGACCCTGCTGTACCATCAGTGCAGTCACTGCCATGAAGGAGGGTCCCACCATCACCACGGGCACAGCCACGGTGACCACGACCATGTCCACAGTGACCTGCAGATTTCAGAATCGTCCTGCGATGGTTTATCGGACCAGTTTGTGCACAGCAGCCATGGCGAACCTGCAGAGAACGAGCAACGTTACTACATCCAGCAGTTGTTCTGTCGGTACGGCCACAAGGATCGTCTGGATTTTAAAGGCTTCCAGAGTCTGCTGTTGAGTTTAGGGCTGGGCGAGGTGCGTGTGGTTGGGCTGGAGCATGAAGATCTGGGTCACGATCATGTGGCACACTTAGATATTCTCGAGGTTCAGGAAGGTCGGCACTCGCATTCAGCTGGCCATCCGCACCTTCACCAGAAACCCCACATCTCACACAAGACCCATCAACATTCCCACCACGAGAATGAACAACACGGCCCTACCGAGGAGCTACCGTGCAGCAAAACACTTGAGAGCACCACTCATAGCGGATCTGAGGGACACAATCATGATCATGACCATGACCACCATGATCATGATCATGACCACGAACATGAACATGAGGAGGACAGTGATCATAAACACATCCACAGGCATGTTACGGACAGTCCTCACACTCAAGATGACCATGACCATCTTGAGCAAAAGAGTAGTGAACATGCACAAGAAAATAATGATCTCAGTGACCAAACCCACCATCATCATGACCACCATCACCACAAGCATCCCCACCCTCATCTCCATGGTCCTGACAGCATGGAGCACAACACAGCAACCCCTCATCTCACACCCAAAGTACAGCCTTCTGCCCCAACTGAGATGCCCACCACACAACCCAGAAGAAGCAGGAGACCACCTAAAGCCAGAGCTCATAGAGGCCGCAACAAGACCAGCATCACTGTTACTCAGGCTAGTGAGCTGGAGACGAGTGGAGATGACCATGAGCATAGCGGCCAGGATCACAGCCCTATCCAGTCGCAGAGGAGCAGGAGAGGGGTGCCAGGAGATGATCTGTCTAATGTACATGGTGTTCTTCACCAACATGAGGAGGTACATCTCAGTGTCTGTCCTGTGTGGTTGTTTATAAATGGCTTTGCTCTTCAGATGTTCCTCAAGAGTCATTTGAAATGGTTCCTCTTAGTTGGTCTAATCAGGGATTAGTCCAGATTGTAGAAATTCTTCTAGTGGTATCAAAGCACTTCCTTCATAACAGACAAAATAGTTACTGTCAGACTTCAGATGACCTGCTTTAAGGTTCTGAGGATCTATGTTCTAATGCATAATTCATAGTTGTTTTGTGAGGACTGATAAATTTGTGGAATTAGCAGTGGTTGACAGTAATAAACCAATTTAATGTTTAATGTTAAAATAACGCAGATTAATAGTACCTTCTCTGCTGCTGTAGCATTTTTTATCACACATTTTTTGCAATTTTATTCTTGTTTGCACACTTTAATTATCAGTAGCTTAATCTGAAATTTTAGTATATTGAAGTTTAATGTTTTGATATGCAGGATTTCTGCATGTGTAATTATTGATATGTATGTTTTGGTAATTATTTTTCATTTTTATTTGCAGATCAATACATTTAATGTCTTCATCCATCTTCCTTATTGTAGGATGAAGTATATTTAAATAAAAATATATGCATTGTTCATTGATCAGTACCTTTTAATATTTAAATTCTTTTACTGCTTAAGTACATTAAAAATCAAATACTTTTTTACGTTCAACTCAAGTACATGAGTACTTATGTTTAATATTTATTTAGGGTATCTGTACATTTACTCAAATACTTGATTTGTGTACTTCATCCATCACTAGGAATTGACGGTTATTTGGTTAATTAGCATAATTAGGAGCTGACCCTAAACTAGCCACCATACTACCTGAGTAGACTTTCAGACAGCCATTAACTAGTGGATTACACACATCCCTGGTATTAGATATACTTTATAAGTGATTTATATTCCTTGTATGTGTTGATCAAGCAATGAATCAGAGTAAAACACTCTGTCTTTCTCTCCCTCAGTGTCTGAATTTAACGCAGCTGCTACACCAATACGGACTGAGCTTGGATTCTCTCATATCTCCAGTGCAGTTCACCTATTTATGTCCAGCACTGCTCTACCAGATAGACAGACGCTTCTGCATCCTTCATTATCACCACGTTGAGACTGAAGTACAAGATGCAACATCTTCAGGTACAAGTGGTCCTATACTAGTATAATTCTGTTTGGACAAAGTATATTGACTCATCTACAATTCTCATTATCTGTGTAGTTTGCTAGCTAATAAAGAGGGTAAACAGACATAGTAAATTGTTGAGAATCATTGCTAAACTATATTAAAACAGTTTAATGTTCCTAGAGTTACCTTAGGTGAAATCTCACCTAAGGTGAGTCCAGTGGTGAGTCCCGATCTAATCCACTGCTGCTGATTGTGTTTCTGCAGTGTGGGTCTGGATGTGGGGCTTTGTGTCGATCACCATCATCAGCCTGCTGTCTCTGCTGGGTGTTGTTCTGGTGCCCATCCTCAACCAGTCCTGCTTCAAGTTTCTCTTGACCTTCCTGGTGGCGCTGGCAGTGGGAACCCTCAGCGGTGATGCCTTACTGCATCTACTCCCTCATGTGAGTTCACTCTTTGGTGGCAAACTAAGATTGAACCATTGCAATGGTCCAAACTACACAGCCCAAGTAATCAAACCTTTCTTACACCTTACAGTCTCAAGATGGCCATGATCACAGCCATGGAGGACATGCGGAGGAAGAACCCGCAGAGTCTTTTCTGACAAAGTTTGATGGAGTTTGGAAAGGACTGACTGCACTAGCAGGAATCTACCTCCTCTTCATCATTGAACATTGCATTGGCATGTTCAAACACTACAGGGACAAAAGGGTGAGAGGCACCACAATGCTTTAAACACAGGAAAGAAGTGTTAGAAATCTTGCAAAAGTGGCAAGTAAACTGCTTTTTACTTCACACATGCTTGTTCAGGACTGACAGAGCTGAGAGCTATGTAAGACTAAAATATAATCCATAATTGCTGTAGATAGTAGGGCTTGTAGTGCACAGCAAAACTTTGGATTTTTTTTCCCAGAACCTAGTGCTTATAGAGGTGCTTGCTTCCACAGGGAAGCCTCTGCCAGAGGAAGAAGAAAGGAGAGCAGGCAAAGATTGGGAGGAAGTTGTCAGACCACAAACTCAACAGGCGTTCAGATGCCGAGTGGCTCCATCTGAAGCCTCTAACAGAGGGTGGGTCTTCATCATTTCGTCATCAAATCCCTGCACACTTTATTTGGCTTTTAAGTAAACTTGTGAGTGTTGATATCCTGGAGATGCTTCTGAGTCTCTTCCAATATACTGAACTTTTGTAAAGATATTAGAAGTACAAACTTCAGAAGTAACTCAGTGTGGTAGTCGAGATCTGCTCATTTGAGTCCAAGGGATGGTTTAGTCAGACAAGACTGAGACCAATGGAGTTGAGTCAGAGTCTCAAGTCTGAACAGTTCAGACAGTGTACTTACTATGACACTGGAGTAACTCCTTCCCTTCTCTTTTTTTTCACGCAGGAGAAAGTACATGTGAAGCTGGACACAATGACACTCAGATGACGGAGTTGCAGCCTCTGGATTCACCCAGCAAAATGCCACTCTCCATCTCTGATTCAGATCATTCCTACAAGGGGCCAGTAAAAACAGAAGAGGACAGTAAGCCAAAGGCAAAGTCAAAAAAGCATGGACATGGGAACGGACACGGTCATGGCCATGGTCACTCCCACCATGGGCACTGTCACTCTGACCAGGAAATGAAAGATGCGGGGATCGCCAGCATAGCATGGATGGTGATCATGGGAGATGGCATGCATAACTTTAGTGATGGACTTGCTATAGGTCAGTTTGTGTAGATAGAAAACATTAACAGATTCATTTGTCTTTAATTAAAAGGGTTTCTGTATCTGAGGAACTGTATTTGTCACCTACAGGTGCTGCTTTCAGTGCTAATATTACTGGTGGCATTAGTACTTCAGTGGCTGTGTTCTGTCACGAACTGCCCCATGAACTAGGTAAGTGGTTTAACCAGTTGCAGCATGTAGAGAGACAAAATGTTCTTCTATGTGACAGATGCGTGTGCAGTAAAAGTTAAAAAGTAAAAGCCTGTTCACATCAACAAACAATAATGTTCTGTTTGTCATGTCTGTCACTTAAATGCTTGAGCTCCAGGGTTGCCAGGTTTTCACAACAAATCCCGCCCAATTGTTACTCAAAACTAGCCCAATTGCGTTTCGAGGGGGGGTCCCCTGGTAAAAATCACGTTGCGGGGGGTAAAATACACTTTTTTTTTTTTTTGGCGGGGTTCACCTGGTACAATTTGCATTCCAGGGGCTAAATAACACATTATTGGGGTTGCTTCAACCCGCGGACATGAAAAACAACCCACGGCAACAGTGTTAAAGTAGCCCAATTCCACGGGAAAACCGCGGCCTTAGCAACACTGTTGAGCTCTTTAAAGTCGGGTGGATTCTGATTGGCTGTCAATGTTTTTATCGTTCATCAGCTGGAAAAAAATGCTCTGAAAGTGATTTTAACAATATCTTTCCTCTGTGTCGTTATCGTTATATCGGTGGTGTGGATTTCTCTATTCTCATTAGAATAGAGAAATTAGAATAATTACTAAAACTTTATCCTTGGTAATGTCATTCTTGGTGTGAATAGGGTGATGTGGCGGTCCTGGTTCGAGTCTTCAGTTTTCCTCGCCAGTGAGATCTCCTTTATCCATTATCGATTGATATCAACTCAGGAACAGGAGCTCCAGCTGTTTTTCTGTGCTCTTCTTTTCATGTTTGAATGAATGAAGAACAAACTGAACTAATACAAGACAGCAGCACATACAACTTTTAAAAGACAGCAAAGCTTTTATGAAGTTTTGAGTTTGCTGTCTAGAGGGCCTCTAGTTTTTAAATTCCCCTTTTTGTTTAAACAAAAGAGCCAGACATTACAATACCACATAAAAAGTAACATAAACAGAGTATGCCTTTGATGTAACAATGATCTTTTTGCATTTGATGTTGTTTACCTTTACTGTCTGCCATCCAGTGGAGGTGATGGGACTTGATTCCTCAAACACTAATAATGTTTGATGGAGCAGCTCTTTTTATTTTGTCTGAGAATCTATCTCCCCATGTTGTGGCTGGAGAAAGACTATAATAAAGAGTTTTTTACTACCCTGCAGTGCCGTTAATTGCCTTTGACGACCGATTTAATTGGGCCAGGTGACACAGAGCAAAGGTCCAGAGTGCAGTTATAGAGGACCAATGGTCGTGAAGGCTCCTCACATATATATTCAGTAATTAGGAACAAAGGAACAGCAGCAAAGAATTGCTGAAACACAAGAAAAACTCTCTCTTGACGGATTGAGAAGGACAGCCTGATCTCACTGCAGTTATTGTCAAGTTTAGCATGGGCTAAACAAACTATACCCACACTGCTGTATTGTTGTTTATTGTACATTAATAGTGCACATTTGTGTTTGCCTCTAGGTGACTTTGCTGTTTTATTGAAAGCTGGGATGTCAGTGAAGCAAGCCATTGTGTACAATGTCCTCTCTGCTTTGATGGCTTATGCTGGCATGGTGATTGGCACGGCTGTGGGACAGTACACGCACAACGTCACCAGCTGGATTTTTGCCGTTACTGCTGGCATGTTTCTCTATGTGGCATTAGTGGATATGGTAAGAGAACCAAAATGCGGATTTATTTGCTTGCCAGTTGGGCAGCATAAATGTTATAATTATTGATTGCTTGAAATGATATATTACATGCATTCCACTGTGCTGCTTGTCCATTGTTTTTCTATGTTAACATGCTTGAGCATTATGCTCACGTCTCATGTCTTTTGTAGTAACTCATCCATGTCACAGTGTTTGTTAAAAGAAGTTGAACTTTTTTTGAGCATCTCTAGACCTTGCAAAAAATGTTTTTTAATTCTACATCCCCACATCTTGAGTTTTCCAATGCAAAAATTTGTGTGAATGGCTTCTCACACATTCAAAATAAGCTGACGACTGTTTGTGAATTCATTTAGTGCTGTTTTAAACATCAGTAAATGTAGTCACATTGGGCCTCTAAGCAGCATAAAAAGCACAATTATTCAAATTTCAAATAAATTATACACAATATTATTGACAATATTAGAGCGCTTTCATTATAATCACCGACGCTGTCACTCACTGCATGTTCACAATGTTTGATCCCTGCAGTTCAGCACAATTTCAATGGGTTCTGCACTCCTGTGAACAATTAAATGATTGTAATCAACAAAGCTGTCTATACTGCACAATAAATTTCTTATTTAGACTGTTGACACCTTGCTGACTGTAGTAGGATCATTTTATTTTTGTCCCAACACTGCAGCATGCAGTGGATATTGGGTGTTACACCTACATACTGTACGCTTACATTGCGAACAAGCGGTGCGACATCCAAATCCAGTATGATTCCAGAAGATGCACAAAGGTTTTTGCTTTTGGTTCTAAACCACCTTTGTCAGATGTTTCTGCAATGCATATTTTAATGTGCTATTGCAAACAGGTCTTAAAACAAATCTGTAAATTGAATGCTGTAATCGACACTGTTCATATATAATTAATCATTAGATCTTTTTTATTTTGATTTTGCAGCCCTTTGTAAAGCTATCGACGTTAGACTGTTGTTTCTTCTAACAATATGAAATTCCTCTTCTTATTCTTCAGTTGCCAGAGATGCTTCATGGTGACAGCGAGGAGCACAAGCGCTGTGAGATGGGTCACTTTGTCTTGCAGAACTTGGGCATGCTCACAGGGTTCGGCATCATGTTGCTGATCGCCATCTTTGAGGATCACATTGTGCTTGACTTCGGCTTCTAGCCGGAGCCTGAGGTCAGGGGTGGCGTCATTCATCAGCTACATTCACACACGTGCTTTGCCTTAAAGTGGCTTTGTTTTGTGATGGTACAGTCTTGCAGGCATGTCTCAAAAGACAGCATCAGTAGCTTACAGTGGACATGGACATGCAAACAAACATGTTTACATTTCATCATCTCTTCCTCTCTAGGCCACTCAAAACGGTTGCTTGTCGTCTTCAAGGTCTTTTGTAGTTGTAGCTTCTAGACCGTTCTCTCCTGTCCTTATTCAGTTCTTTATTTTTTATTTTTTTTATTTGAGTATGTGTGTCCAATCAGACATATCCACAGCACATGAGAAGCACTCCCCAGTATTTGGGTTATCCCTTTAATATTGTGGTATTTTTTTTTGTAGGACTGTGTCCTAGAGAGAAGCAGCTATTCATCAGTCACTCATTCAGTGTCATGTTTAGCTCTTTCATTCATCTCTATTGTATCTCATAGTCCATTCATTCGTAACTGGCGTGTTGTGCTGTATATGTCTAGTGTGTCACACCATCTCAGTGTCAGGCACAGAACTGTGCTAATATGGTGCAACAGAGTCCAACTGGCATCAACTCTGCAGTTTTTTTTTTTTTTTTTCTCCAGAAGTACTGGTCAGTATTGTGTGCCAGGATCATGAAAACGACACATTTGAGCTCTCTTCTTTACTGGTTTGTGCTTTGCTGTCAGCATTGACTACTTGTTTGTTTCTTACACTATATTTACTGTTCATAGTGATGGGAGCGTCCTCAGTCTTAGAATTTCATTTGCTTGTCTTTTTTTATTATTTTTTTATTTTCTGTTATTATTGGCTAAGATTGTACTAGTGTTTTGGCCAACTCTGAGTATTGAAGAAATAGGTATGCAGCTGTGTTGGTGCTGCCAAAAGACCGATCGCATTCATGAGGTCAGCTGAATAGTGACTGAACAAGTCCAGTATTAAAGCTAATGCTAAAACACTGTGATTTTAAATGAAGAACAACTCTCTACGCATATCTGTCCATCAAGGAATACATCAATTTTCTTTGGCAAGTCTATTTGTTCATTGATAAAATAGTAATTATCATGATCTAGACTACTTTCTGAGTTGATTTTCATATCCAAGTAGAGTTGTTTTAAATAATGATCTTGTTACAGTTGAAGAAGTTCATGAAATAATTATCTGCCCAAAGGATATTTGCTACTGTTTTTGTTGAACAAGTTGGCATTTTGAAACAACTTTGTTACTTTATTTTAATTATATGATGTGTTTGGTATTACTGGATAATTTAGAATGTTATTTTGTGAGACATCAGCACCTTTTATACACTGACCATCTAAAAACTTACTTTCCATACAAAACTTTGGGAGAACCATTCCTTTTATTAACCTAAAAATTGAGTTAGCCATTATGAAATGTACTTTTTGACAATCCCAAATGCTCTCGTTGTTGACACCCTCCCATTATTGGAATTAATGCACACATTTCAATTATTGGCCTTATGGTATGAAAGTCTGACTACAATCAAATCTATAGAACGTCTGTTCATCTGTCCCCTGTTGATGTGATTCTTGTCAATGAGTGTGCAACATTTTGATTGTGCCAAATATGGGCTGTTTCTAAAATTGCGCACAAGCGCTGCCTGTGCCCGCAGGCGACTCTACACATTCCACTGGCTGTGTTCGCTGCTTGAATCCTCTACTGTCATGAGTTGGTGAGGCATGTTATGTGATTCATGCTTATCCTGTCACCATGTGACATCCATTTATTTGTTCTCGTGGGTGTGTATCATTATTAATTGCATTCATCAAATGTACTTGATTGGATGGAAACATGCATGAGACAAGTGAAAGTGTCTAGTTTTCATTTCTGTTATGAGATGGAGAGATAAGAACACTTACAGTTGATTTCCTCTTTCCCTGAAGAACTTAATTTTCACAGCTTGAATGTAAAGCCAATGAGTTTTAGGGGTCATGTGAGCAAACTTAATCAGAGTCTTCAGAGATTAGGTCTAAATCAGGTCTGTGAAATGAAGTTGTCCATTCTGTTAAACCAAAATATTTGAGTAAAAGAGCTCTAGAGCTCAAATGAAACACCTCAGTTAAGTGGTGCAAAGAAATAAACTTAATAAATAAAAATGATGCACACCAATTTTCTTCATGCTTTACAGTGTAAAAAGTGGACCATCCAGATATTTACTTACATTTTAGTATTGTCAGTTGTTTGGGAAGACATTTTTTAAATCCTCTGTTTACACAGCTTGGATGTTAAAGCGTTTTCAATACATTTACCATTCTTGCTGATTGTCTGTGCATTTCTTTGTGGAAAATAAAGTTTGCAAAGCCTACTTTGAGTGTTTCATCTTATTCAATATCTCTCTGAAAATAATCTACTCTATAAAATATATACATTTTAAAATCTATAATTTGTCTATTAAAAATCTATTCATTTTATATAATTATTATTATTACTATTAATATTTTTTTAAATTGTATAAGATAGGAAAACTTTTATTCATGTGTTTATTAAATGGTATAATTTTTGGCTTTAGACAGTATTTGGTGGTATTTCTGAAATCTAAATATTCAGCTACAGACACTTTACTAAAGAGTCAAGTAAAGGATACTAGAAGCAGATTAGCATATCTATGAGTTAAGCTGACACAGTAAGGCCACGCCACATCGGATCCAGTGCTCTGGAGGAACGTCTGAATTCAGGGTCATTGCAATGACGTAGTTGGTGGAGTGTCCAGTGGTGGAAAGGGTTCCACATCTCTCGCTGGTCTTGTAGATGAGAAATGCAGCACTGACGCTCAGGAATGTCCTGCTTCTTCATGGACTTCAGCCAGATCTGCAGATAGACAGTGTGATGGGTTAGATGAGAAGCATTTTCTTTGCTCATCCTCTCTCCCTACAATCTGTTTTGATTACTATATAAATATGTATTTTCAGTGTAATGGGATGTGGTTGGTTATTTCAACATTTCTGTGTCACTAAGAATACGGTGTGAATCAACATTCGTTTTTCCCTTGTTGATAATATAACCCATTTTCCTTGGCTTGGTATCCAAGATAACTGTAAAACAAAGAACACTGTCACCAAAAACAAATTCAAAGCCCCTAAACCCCTTTATCAAAAGCACTTAATGTACCTCCTCTGAAACAAACAGGTACATTAAAAGTTGGTGGACTTACGGATGTTTATTTTCAGCGTTTCAGATGAAATGCTTTCAGCTGAAATTAATAATGGCCTTCGAAAGAAATTTGCATTTCAAAGTTTTACCATAAGCAACAAATGCATGTTTAATTAAGTTCAGCTCTTGTCAAAAAGTTATTTTGGTAATGAGTTGTCCTGAAATGTCTGAATATTAAACGGCAGTGAATGCATTATTTATTGTGGCAATGTGCATTGTGCAGAATAAAGAGGGCAGAATTAATAGAAATCTTTGTTTTCTCTTCCTGTTCTGTTAAGAATATTTAACAACCTATTTGAATATCTTACCTGCTATATGATATTCATATGTCGTACATAGACATAACTAGAACTCCATTCCCATACTATATTTAAATACAAAACAACTTTTCTATTATGTAGCGTTTTCTTCTCAAACTTTCTTTAAGTGACCCAAGAGTTAGTTGAAGTACATGATGATGAAAAGAGCCATCTTCAAGGAAATGTGAATAATAGGGTGTCAGCACAGACCACCTGCTGGGTATATGCTGCTGAAGTTCAGATTTCCCTTAAAATGTATTATGTATGTATTATTATTTGGTACTGAAGAGAGAATAAAGCACTCTAGCTGTGTTGTGGCTGCACTGGGATTAAAATCAACAATCACTTTTTTAATACATTATCAGTACCTTTTTGTTTATTTTATTTTTTTAAAGTGTGCACATTTGAATTATTTTTTTTTTATCTTTATTGCCCCTTGATTCACATTTTTGCATGCTGCTGTAAAATGAGAAAAAATCCTCTCTCAAAATTGCTTCTTGTTTCCATAGTTACTGTTATAGTTTGCCTGCAGGCAAATATATTTTCTGAACTGCACTGAAACTTTTGAATTGTAAGTATTTGCAGGTTTAATACATTTTTCAACTGACTGATCATTCCAATGGAATGATTTTTTGTGACTTAAATCTCTGTGTGTAATATGTACCCACATCAGGGGCTATGGATGATGTCGTCAGCCTCATTTGACTGAGATTATACATTTTTAAAGCTTCTCACCACAGGCATGGTGTCATGCAGAATTTTGGAGAAAGACTCCGCCAAGCGTTTCGTTCTCCGATCCCATCGGGCACCATCCAAAAAAAGGCCATGGATGTAAACACCTAAGCACAAATAAAGAAATTACTGAGGATTAATAATTAGAAAAAGTATGGGTACTGCATAATAGTTATAGGAGCTCACCCAGCAGGCACCGGACGTCAATATGACGTCAGATTGACGTTGGACCCCAACGTCGGAGAGACGT
>JAFVLL020025882.1:0-10762 GCA_021397915.2 Tor tambroides | reverse complement strand
AGATGGTATGACCTACTTGCACCCCACTAATACAGGGATCAAAACAGTCTTCAGGGTAGAGACCCATATTTCTGATCTCAAAGCTGCTGCCATCCATTGTAAACTACGAATGTGTGTGTGTGAGTGTGTGCACGCGTATGTCTCCACATGAGAAATGAATCAAAGACGGCATCCTTAATGTCCTCACGAGCTGTCATGATTTATGTCATAACCTCACTGTCTGATGATCTAGTGTAATTAGAGCGAGGACTGATGAGGGAGTTTGACGAGTGGTGGTGGCTCAATGGCTACAAATCTGGACTGTTTGCTAAAAGGTTTCAGGTTCAATTTCAAGCAGGAGTGATTTAGAAACTGGAAAGTTACTATGCTTAAAATATCTTCCTATCACCTCTGTGCCCTTGGGCAAGGTATTTAATCCCAGTTTGCTCCTGTGGGTCGGTGCCTGTGAATTGTGTACAATACTTTCCTTTGGATCCCCAAAAGGGAGTTACAGAAATTAAAACGTACCTAGATAGACCTTACTAAAATTCTTGTCTGAGAACATTGTTGAAACATACCATATTCTGAATCAAAAACATATTCAGACAGATTTGTAGGTGATATTGGGGAACTTAGTCTTGTGAGTCATTTCTCACAAGATCTCTTGCTTGATTTTATTTTGTCATTTCTTTATAGGCTCTTAACATTTCCATCATTGTTGTCTAGATAGATAAATAAATAAATAAACAATGACAGCATGCCCCAATAGCAAGACATGCAGCACAATGTCATGCTATATGACTTCACGCTATATATGACCATTCAAAAGTTTTGGGTCAGTGAGAATTATTGATTGTTTATTTGAAACTATTACTTTTATTCAGCAATAATGCATTAAATTGTTCAAAAATGACAGTAAAGATGTTAATAATGTTATAAATGCTGAAAGGTATCACAGTTTCCCCAAGAATATTAAGCAGCACAACTCTTTTCAAAATTTGTAATATGAAGAAATGTTACTTGTGCATAAAATTGACAAAATTGGCACATCTGAGTGATTTGGCTGCTGAAAATGTAGCTTTGTTATTATAGTAATAAATTACATTTTAAAATATATTAAAATTGAAAAAAAAAAAAGTTATATAAATTACATTTTAAATTTAAATAATATTGCACAGTTACTATTTTTACTCTATTTTTAATCAAATAAATTCAGTCTTGGTGAACAAAAGAGACTTTTCAAAAACATCACGTGGCCCCAACCATTTATTATCATTTTTAATTCAAACATCAAGTCATTGTTTCGGTCAACAGAAATTCTAATTAATATTGTATAAAATGACAAGATAGTTACTGCGATAACCTTTATAACAACTTGCTCCTGTCTGTTCTAGATAACGATGCAAGCTTTATGTTGTTCTCCCTTATGTAGGTTTACTAGAGTTTGAACCTTTGAATTTGAAGTTTTACCTTTGTCCTGTCTCAGTTGGTGTGCTTTTACACATGGTACACTAGAAAAATGCTTTTGTCATCTTTCCATACAGACTCAAGTGTGGTTCTTTTATGAGTTCAGAAAATGCTTTTCACACTAATCTAACAAACCAAACCTCAGGGTCAGTGAAGTCCAGGTCTGTGGTTGGTTGAGTAGCAGGGACCTTATGCCTACTGTGACTCTTGACAAAAGTCTTTATTCTCTTCCCTGTGCTCATAATTCCCTTGGAGAAGTGGACAAGACGCCCTTGAGTGTTTGCGCCAACCCCTCCGCCAATTCCCCACCCCTTCCTGAGGGAGAAATCCATAGCCGATTAACGGGAATCTGTTCGCAAACACAGAACGCTCTGAAGATGGAGTTGCCACTAAGCACCACAACTGTGGCCTGGCTTAATCTGAATTCCAGGAAAGCTTCAAGGAGGAATATATCACACACACAAAAAGAAGAAGAAGAAAAAAAAAAGAAACGTAAACTCTGAGCGAGGTTCTAAACTCTCTTTCATACACAATAAATTATTCATGACTCTACGAACTGGAGTCAAAGTCAATGATAAATGTGTTGTGGAATTTTGCATAATAGGTGCCCTTTAATGTAAATAATACATAGAAAATAAATATTTAATGTGTTTTTACGTGATTTTTTTTTTTTTTTTTGAATCCAGCATTAATACAAATAGTATATATGCAGTAAATGGCATGAACTTGGGACATGCATTTGAAACTGCTTTTTAAAATATGTTCCTTTTCTTCATTATGGCCTCTCTGAAATGTCATTGATCCATGTACTGTTTTTTTTTTTTTTTCATCTGTATAAAATAAGCTTCAAGAGCTTTGCTGTACATTTGAAAACATGAGGACAAAAATAACAAAATGAACAAAATAACATGGATGAATGAATAAATATGAAGAAAAGACAGTCATGGATAATTCATGTGATGGAGTGAGTGGTGGAACTCATATCCGGACTTGTTGCGATTGTGAAGTTTATTTCCTTTCACGCACGGGGATGTTTTAATAACGGGCTCTGTGAGAGCCTCGTTGCCTGGCAACCGCCTGCTGTCAACATGCAGGCTGTGTTACTGTGGGAACAGGATGACTGGTGGGAAGAGTGGGACACAAAGCTGCGTTCCAGCAAACAGTGATCAGCTGACATCTGGGGTCAACATCATGCGATCCAACAGGTTAGGAACTTCTTCTGCACTTGAACACAAACACTCAAAGATGCCTATTCAGAATGCACACTTTTTTAAAATGTCTCTGCTGTGCTAATGACTTGTGTGTATTTCAGATTATGCATGCATGTGTGTGTGTGTGTGTGTGTGTGTGTGTGTGTGTGTGAGTGAGTGAGTGTAGGCCTCTTCCCTATTTCATACTCACATGCTTCCTTTGTCTGGGTCGTGGTTAGCTGGTGCTCCAGTGGAGTGTTTTTAAGTGCTGTTGTGAACTGAATGCAAGAGGTGAGGGAAGCTGGGTTAATTATTTGCTGCATATTAATGGCCAGCAGTGGCGTTCAGTATGGAGAGCCAGCCTCCTTCACACCGCCTCCAAAAATGTGACATTTCCAAAGAGCACAGAGTGAGAAATGTCCTTTTTTCCCTTCTTCTTTTTATTTATTTTTTTTCCCCGCAGAGCCAGTGCGTTGCATCAAACGCTACACCCGGTTTGTGGCCAGTTCTTTCTGCAAATGCCGGCTCTCCACATTTTTCACTTGCAAATTGGATAACTTGAGGTTTGATGAACAAACTGTTCCTGTTTAAAGACTTTTGGACTTTACTGCTGTTAGGAATAAATCAACTACTCATCACTGCAGTGCTGAAGCAATTTTCAATCACATTAGGGTGCGTTGTTATTTTCTTCGTACTCTGTGTATTGCTAGTTTTTTTTCTTTGTTGTAATAGTTTTCTCCTGCGGGAGTATATTATTTTTAATCTCAATTCAGCAAACTCTTATAAATGCATTTACTTGGCACAGTCATTGTTATTAAAGCCAACAGTTCTGTTGTGACCTTAAAGGAATAGTTTTGGTCACCCCAAAAAAAAAAAAAAAAAATGAAATTCTGTCATTATTTACTCACCTTCATGTCTTTCTGAATGTGCATGACCTTTCTTTCTTCTATGGAACACAAAAGGATGTGTTTTGATGCTCTTTTTCATGCAAATACAGTGAATGGGGACTGAAGCTTTCAAGTTTCTTTAAAAAAAAGGACCATATAATAGACTGCTTTATGTGATTTATGCACTACATTCAGAATTTTTGACTGCTTTGTGTAAGAAGCTCTTCATGTAAGAAAAGTTTATTCACTCAAAATCTAGACTTTTGTCCTTACTCTCCTTCTTCCGTTCATGCACTCAGGAGAGTAGTCTCAAGTAGCCGGACCATAACCAAGGACTGCCCAAGAGGCCATAAGACAGACATGCAAAGCAACCAATCATGTTTTGTTTTGTGACCATGTGTAAAACTCTTGTATGCATTTTAAAAGAGTCTATGCCACAAACTTACTTTTGAAAATCCAATGTTTAGATGAACCTATATGTGCTCATTGTCACAGTTGTAAACACAACGACTTTCGTGAGGGGGTTTGGATTCACGGCATCTTTGTTTCTAGTCGGAACATTAAAGAACGTGACGCACACCGGAAATCTCCCCCGGAAATCCTGTATAATTCAACCAATCAGATGACGACTTCAAAAGTGCCAAAGTGTTTCCAATTTTGTGTACCGTATGCATCAAACATTCAGCCAATGGTCCGTGATGTCTGAGGCTAAGACTATCAGGAGAGAAGCAGCAATGTCCGATTTGTGAATGAATCTTTCTTTTGAATGAGCTGGTTCACAAAATCAGTTTGTGATGGTTTGTTCATAAATTCTGATTCAGCTCTCACTCTATGATTTAGTTTGAATGGTAAAAGGCTCAAATCTCACTTGTTCCTCAAACAAACCTATAATAGGGCTTCAGAAGACTCATTTGGACCACACTTGTGTTTTTTTTTTAAGTTTCAGTCATTCATTGTGATTGCATGGAAAAGAGCGTATTTCTTAAAATATATCTTTTTTGTATAATTATGGTATTTCTTAAAATATATCTTTTAATTGCCTATCCACCAGTCTGTCGATCCCAGAAGGACAGTTCATTCTGTTAGTAGAGTGTATTGGCCTTTTACAGGATACTTTGGTTGTGATCCCCCGGTGGTTCTTCATGTTCACTGTTAAGACCATTTTCTTACTCATCGTCAAGGTCACTTTCTCTCTCTTTTTCGCTGTCTTATTTCTCACCTGAAGTTCCTCATAATGTATATAAATACCCAAAAGGATAGTTTGATTAAATTCCATCATTTTCTACTAGCACACATTTCCATTCAAATTGTTTTAATGCAAATGTTGGCGAGAGTGAGAGAATTGGAATGAATGTGTGCTGCGATTAAGGTATGCTCGTGTCACAGTATAAACTTACAAATATATCTAATACTTTCTGTATAATTATGCATGCAGAAAACAGACTAGAATTCGCTTGGCCTAATGAAAGTATTTATCAGTGCTTTATAAATGTCTCGCTGATGAATGTTGTCACTCACACAGACTGCTAATGGAATATGTTGTGATGCATTATACTATTGCTTTACCATTCAGTAGCAATAGAACACTTATTTGAGAACTACGGAGGGCAACATTTTCTTGAATAATGCCAAATTTTGATCTGTTCCTCACAAAAAAATATGCCTTTAAAAGACATGTATGGACCACTTTTATGGTGCTTTTTAATTGTTCCTCTTAACTTTAATTAAAATGGACAAAAGTGGCCAGAATAATTTTTTAAAATTCACCTTTTGTGTTTCTCAGAAGAAAGAAAGTCATACACATTTAGAGCGACATGAGGGTCATTCAGCAATCATATACAGGAGTATCATATTCAGGAATTAAACAGCATGTTTTTTTTTTGTTTTTTTTGCCCTACAGTATTTTACTTTCTTCTTCTTTTCATTCCTCTGTACCACTCAGCCAGATGCCCAGTCCATTGTGCTGCAAATCAGTTGTTCTTTTTCGTTCACTCTCCGCTTATTTCTTTCTTCTCCACATTCCCTCTGACCTCCTGTTGTAAAAGCAGGCGATTTTTCCCTCTTCAGAGCTTTAAGGCAAGAAAGACAGAAAGCTGGGGACAACAGCGCATGCAGGACACACACAATCACCCTCCATGTGCTCTCTTTCCCTCCCTCGCTGCATCTTTGCGTTTGCTGTTGTGCATCATGAATAAAAGATAAATGATTATGACTGAGGGAGTGTTGTTTCTCTGCTGACCCCTGTCTAACCTTCTTTTGCTGTTCCACTTTGGACATAGTGAGAGAGTGCAGCTTCTAAAGTGCAGCTGACATGAATATGATTTTGCTCTTTTTTATTTTATTATTATTATTATTGTTGGAATATATTTGTCTGTGTAAAAGTTTAACTTTCTGGTAAAATATAAACAAGCTGAAAAAAAGGTTGCTATACCTATTAATAGTAATATTTAAAACAATATTTATTATTAAGTTAACACATAACACATATGATAAAATGTGTATATGAAATAAAATACTCTGATTTGTTATTTAAAGCATGGGGTTATACAGTTTATATCTTATTCTTTCTTGAGTTAAGCCTGATCTCCCTTCATTTGAACTTAGATTTTCTGAACTGATCCATGAAATCTATGAGCCGGCAAATAAGAGTTGATGATGTGATGGCCATGTTGTGAAGTCCAATTGGTGCTGATGGGTAATTTGGATGAAATATGTGTGCTGTGACCCCTGAATGCATCACTGCTGTGTCAAATCAGAGATTCTGTGTATGCTGATGGCTCACCCAAGTTGCTGATTTACCCTATAAAATAACCTGTTTATAGCACAACAATCAAGTTTGCACGCTAGTTATTTTCTACCATAGCTGAACACATTGCTTTGGCAGCTGGAACTCAAACAACTAATTTTTTTTTTTTTTTTTACAGTGTCATGCTGTGTTTAGTCAAGTGTTCTTTGTAGGATTATCACTCACTTGCTAAAAAAAATTATACAAAGGCTCTTTGCACCATTTGAGAAACAGTGCGCTTTAACTCGCATTAGTTAATGGAATTAGCATAGATACAAAAAAAAAAAAAAAACAAGACTTGAGTTTGTGAGCACATGCTGTTTTGAGGTGTTTGCTGTTGTAGCGCCCCTAGTGCTAACCAATACCAGAACAGGGCAACTAACCTCTACCTAGGTCCGGTGTGTGGTATGCCTTGTTTGACTCACAAAAGAGTTATTATTGAGTTGAACAGTTGACAAGTTTAATGCCTCAGGCAACACAACAATGAACACAGTGCTGTAATGCACCAAGAATGAAAATAAAATAAAACAAAAATAGAGCTCTTTCAATAATAAAAGAAAAAATAAGGAAAATGTCCGTATGAGCTGACACTTCAGCTCAATGCTCCTTTAAGTTGAGGAGCATGAAATTGAGTTCAGAATTTAGATCCTGGTCCTGTTGTGTGTGTGTAAAGTCCAATACTACTACCCGGGTAGAGTTAATAGCATAAGTGTGTTCTTATCTGTATCCTGTCTGAACGAAGCTAATCCGATGTCCTCGGTGGCTGGTCCCACGGTTGGCCACACCGCTCTCATGACCATCCACCGTCGCTCTGGCCTGGGCTCGCCATCTTGGATTCGTTTCTCTCGTAGTAATCAAACGGGGTTTCAAACAGCAACAACCCGACTGAGGCTGCTCCTCTCGTGCTCACAGTTGATGCTCTACTAATGAAGGAGCTTATCAGTGTAGATACGTGTATATAATCAAAGTTTCACACTATTATGTTGCATTACATACCGGCAATTGTTCACAGCTTACACACGGTTTCAGGAAGAGATCTACCAAGACATGAAAACTGCGCGTAGCACTCTCTACCAATCCTGATACAGTCTGTTTATGACGCTCTAGTGTACTGCGCCCTCCGGTGGGAAAACATAGAACTACACCTCTAAACAACATATATGGTTTTAGTAGCCCTATGTTTCATATGGGTTACACCCTCCCCCCTTGACTCTGCATGGGTCCCTTCATGCTTGGATATGGGGTCCTTTTGGAAACTATCATTACCCCCAACGATGTCAAGTGCTCGGTTAAAGCTCTCTAAAAGACTCTGTGCAAGGGATATTAAGGGTTTCCCCAATTGAATGTAATGGAAACGATCTGGTGGTCGCCGTGACCTCTCAGATTTGCGTGTAGGGTCATCTGTTTCTCCGTGCTCAATATTTTCACTTTTCTCTGTTTTTTCAGTTGTCTCAGAGGTTTGTGTTTGAGGCAACTCGTTTTGCTGAACTTCATCAACAGCTTCTCCATTTCCAGGGTCCTCTAGACTAACAGAAGAAACATCACTGTCGTACTCAATAACCGCTGGAATTACATTCGTCATGCTCGGTGAAGTTACATCTTTCCCGGTAGCGGTTTGCTCATCCATAATCTCTGGCTCATTTCCTTCAATCATCTCAGGAGGTGTCCCATCAGATTCTGCAGGTGACTCAGGGGGACTGCCTACAATAGGCTCATCCTGAGACTGGGAGTTTAAGGAGGTCATTGGCATGACTGGTAAATTGTTACCCCCTGCGGCTGGAGTTAAAGTGGTTTGCTGCCTCTTGGGAATTTCATACACCTGAAAGAACCTGTCCTCAGGAATGACAGGCAGCTGGGTAGGACAAAAGGGTGAATCATCCTCAGACTCTGAGTGCTCTTCAAGTGGCTGAGTTTGACTACGCCTAGTTCTTGGCCGACGGGCCTTTGGTTCGGGCCGTTCCGTTTCCTCTGTTTCGGATAAGTCACCACAAGGGAGTAGGAGATCCCTATGTAGGGTGCGACTGGGACCATCTCCGTTCAGGGGTTGTACTGTGTACACAGGTAAGTCGCCCATCTTTTTCAGAACTTTGTACATAGTGGGCTCCCACTTATCTGCAAGCTTGTGTTTGCTTCTCAACCGCAAGTTCCTTACTAACACTTGGTCACCTTCCTCTAGAGTTGATTCTCTTACTGCTTTGTCAAAGCGACGTTTGTTTCTCTCAGCAACCTTTTGTGAATTCCTGGTGGCGATCCGGTAACTCTCCTCAAGACGTGCTTTCAGGTTTCTCACATACTGGGAGTGAGATTTAGGAGCACCATCTTTAACAGGTAAGCTAAAGGCAATATCTACTGGTAACCTTGGCTGCCGCCCGAACAGCAACTCATACGGACTGAAGCCGGTAACCTCGTTCTTGGTGCAATTATAGGCATGAGTTAGGGGTTTTACATAGTCACGCCAATGATTTTTGTCCTTTTCTCTCAAGGTTCCTAACATGCCTAGCAGTGTTCGGTTGAATCGTTCGACCGGGTTTCCCCTCGGATGATAGGGACTTGTGCGTACTTTGGTAATGCTGGCTAGGGTACAGAGCTCTCTGATGAGTTGAGACTCAAAATCCCTGTCCTGATCACTAAGCAGACGCTCTGGAAACCCGTAGTGCACCAAATACTGCTCCCAAAGACACTTTGCAACTGTTGCAGCCTTCTGGTCTTTGGTTGGTATGGCAACAGCGTACTTGGTAAAGTGATCTGTTATGACCAAGATGTCTTTGGTGTTGCGACTGTCAGGCTCCAAAGATAAAAAGTCCATGCATACCAATTCCATGGGACGGTTTGTCTGGATATTCACAAGAGGCGCTGATTTTTCAGGTGGTGTTTTTCTCCTTACACAACGTCCACATGACTTGATCTTTTCCTCCACATCAGTAGCCATCTTAGGCCAATAAAATCTTGATCGGACCAAGTCGAGAGTTCTTTCCAGACCCATATGCCCCATATCGTCGTGGAGACATGTAAGAATAGTGGACCTTAGGGGCTCTGGAACCACAAACTGGTAAGTGATGTCGTCTTCTGATCGGCGGGTTCTGTAGAGCAGACCATTTCTCATCTCCAACCGTTTCCATTCCTTCAGCATTAACTTAAGTTCCAGAGAATCGGGACTGGGATTGGGGTTTGCTTCATCTCCAACCTCCAACAGGTTGACAACATGACCAATGACTGGGTCAGACCTCTGATGTTGCTGGAGTTCTGCCTCACTGTACGTAGGTATGGTAGAACAACCCACCGCTTCCTCATATGCATAGATGTCAGGCACTGCGTCCGGGTGAAGGGCAAGGGACTCTACCAAAGTGATAGAAGGTAGGTTGTTGTCAGCCTCACTTAAAAGATGACGGTGCCACAAGACATTAACTGTGTCAGCTGGAATGTCTGCTTGGGCAGGGATTGAAGACAGATGGTGAGAAGCAAATTGTTTAATTCGCTCTCTTTCCTCAAGAGAAACATGGTCATCGGCCAGAGTGTCACAGGGCCGCCTGGAAAGGCCGTCTGCGTCTTGGTTGCTTTTCCCAGCCCGATACTTTATGTTAAAGTCGAAGGTGGAGAGTGAAGCTAGCCAGCGATAACTGGCAGCATCAAGTTTAGCTGACTTTAGCACATAGGTTAACGGATTGTTGTCTGTTACAACCGTGAATGTGTTTCCATAGAGGTAGTCTTGGAACTTTTCCACAATGGACCACTTCAAAGCTAGAAATTCCAGCTTATGGGCTGGATACCGCTTTTCACTTGGCGAAAGCCCTCTGCTAGCATAGGCGATTACTCGCATTTCACCATCCTGTTCTTGGTACAGGGCAGCCCCTAGACCAGAAGTGCTTGCGTCTGTATGAAGGACATATGGTAGTTTTGGATTAGCGAATCCAAGTACTGGTGAGGAGGTGAGTTTGTCTATAATCGCCACAAAAGCTTCTTGGCAAGCAGGTGTCCACCGGTCGGCAAAGGGTTCTTTGGGGTTGAAGAACCTCCCAGGGCATGGTGTTACTTTTCTACCCTTCCTGTAAGGTGGGTAACCCCCGGTGAGGTCATTCAAGGGTTTGACTAATTTGGAATAGTCCTTTATGAACCGGCGATAATACCCTGCGAAGCCTAGGAAGGACTTGAGCTCGCTGAGGGTTTGGGGTCTTGGCCAAGTGTGGAGTGCACTGACCTTTTCGGGATCAGTCTCCACCCCTTTGCTGGAAACAACGTGCCCTAGATAGCGCACTGAGCCTTGGAAGAACCGACACTTTGCTGGAGAAAGTTTCAAGCCATTTTCTCTCAATTGCTGAAGGACATGTAAAAGTCTGGTTTCATGTTCTTCTAATGTACTTGAAAACACAATGATGTCATCCAAGAGTACGAGTACTTCCTTCAGATGAAGACTGCCCATACACCGCTCCATTAATCGTTGGAAAGTACTAGGAGCG
>JAFVLL020025881.1:0-12330 GCA_021397915.2 Tor tambroides | reverse complement strand
ACACCTTTAATGGAGGGAGACAGAAAAGGCCAGAAGAGAAAGGAGGAGCCCTGCAGCTAGAACATCAGCAGAAGAGCATTAAGATTGCTCAGTGTGAAAACCCCATCCTTCAGTGTACCCACACACACACAAAGTTTGCAAACATAAAGCCACTTATAAGCCTCAAGACACTGAATAAAAACTCAAGCTGTGTATGTGTGTGTGTGTGTGTGTGTGTGTGTGTGTATGTGTGTTTGTTTTCAGCGGTGACAAGGACATGTTAAAAGATTATGCAGACCCCTTGAAGGTGCTGGAAGGAATTGTTGCAGCAGTGCACACTAATGTACAAAGCGGGTAGGTGCATACTTTGTTGCAGTGTTCCCGGTTACTATGATTGAAACAGTGTTGTTCGTTTGACCTCATAGGAGGGGATAAGTTGGTAGTTGTAGTATACAGTCATATGAGGTACGCTTAAGTGTAAAATAGAATATATTATATATTGGCTATGATTTACGGGGATGTTTCTGCAATTAAATATGATTGCTTGGCACAACATAAAGCACAAGCAGTATTACCATGATAAAAGAAAGCAATGTTAATAGTAATGACTACAGTAAGCAATTATTTTGATATTTTGAAAATAGTTTGTCAGCCAAACTAACATAAAATTAAATTTATGTACGATCACATGTCCATACATCACCTTTTTATTGATGCTTCAAACAAGGCTTATCCTATCACAATTTTAGAGCTAAATTTGAGCATTTTAAACAGTGAATCAAAGTAACATTATAAAATGAACATAAAGATGCATTTAAGATTTAAATATGTAAGACTGAATATTTGAGCACTATTTCTGAGTCAATAATTAAATATATGCACATTTTTGAAAATTATGTACGACCAATGTACTTCATTTGTAATTACTTGTTTGTTACTTGCTTGTAAAAACACTTAGTAATATAATTGTATTTAATTTTATTGACATGTTACATTACATTGACATTTCAATGTACAATATCATTTAAAAGTAATGTTTTTTTTGTATGAATTTGAAATAAGTGTCTTAAACTGAAATAAGGCTGCATTTATTTGAAACAGTAAAAACAGTAATATTATGAAAAAATATTACAATTTAAAATGACCTTTTAAATATATTTTATTATAATTATTTTATAATCTTTTTATTTATTCCTGTAATTCCTGTAAAGATGAATTTTCAGCAGCCATATATATTCAGATTCTATGTAATGTTAATATTCATTTATTTCAGTGGGAATATGGTAACATCTGAGGACATGTTGGCATGGTTACGACCCTTTTGTGGGGACGATTCTAAACCTGTACGACCCCGAATTGATGTCCTGCAGATCCTAGAACATTCATTCAGCCTCAGCGATCAAGACATCCACCTACTGGTGTTCTTCAGGAGCCAAGCCGTTCTGAAAGCCTGCTGGCCAAACAGAAAGGTGAAAAAATATGCATATACCCACACTGGCACAAAACACGATTTACACTTCACACATAAATATTATTACATTCCCACATCTCTGACTCAGTATTAGCTTATTTCCTCTGTGAGGCACTGTGAATGTAATCTCATTTTACAGTGCAGCCCTTTGCGAGTTAGCATGTGCGTATAGGAATTGCTTGACTATTCTCCCACATCTAGTAGTGTGTGTGTGTGAAGGAATGAGATGTATTTGGTCCAGGGATTACCAATTGCCTGCTTAACCATGCTCTTTGGCCTCACCTCATGTTGCTTTGGGGATGCGAGCATGTCATTCTGCAGTTTCGTGTGGTGTTCTCCGTCTGTCCGTAAGTACCAGAGAAGCTGGAGTAAATTCAAGAGTTGAATATATAGAAGAACTAAGAAACTCTTCTGTCTTAATCTGTCAGTGTTTTTCACAGGAGAATGACCTTCTGATTTTCCTTGCTAAACTTTTGGTTTACAAAAGTCAAAGAGATCAGATAAATAGACTAGCTGAACATAATTGAATTAGAATGTTTATTGCCACTCAGATCCACCTACAGTAGTGGGAGCTTGTTTATACATTTTCCAAAGTGATATGATTAAAACAGATTTTCTTAATGTTTAAAGAAGAAATGAGGCTTAGCTTGTGTAACAAAGAAACTAATCTCCGAAAGAGTGGATGGATAGATGGATGAATAGACAGAATCAAAGACTTTTCTCATTAATATACCTCCATAGTAGTTCTTTAGTTAGTTTTCTGCCATGAAGTGAAGAGTCACCTCATCTCTCTCAACACACATTACAAAAATACATGCTGTTAATCCATTTTCCACCAAATCACATAATCCATTCTTTCACTAAACTTTAATCATGCGAATGAATATTTATATAAGCAGACGCTATCAGATGTTTGGTTTCACTTTAAGAGGATTACTCCACCAATTGTTTAATAGAATAATTAAATGCAACTTTCAATCTTCAGGGGTTTAAAGCAAAAGAGCCCCTCAAGATTTCTATAAGTAGTTCCAGTTTCCTATCAGTCCTTGATTAGCGTTATTTCGTGGTAAACAACAGAATATCAAGCGTATGGTTGGAAGGAGCCATTTTTTTGGCATGTTACAGATTTGGAGTTGACTAGTTTAGAACATTAAGAATGAAGTCTAACCTTTAATTCCGCAGTTTATCACTTCACTTCTCTTTAAAAAAGTCTCAATTGTGGCTTCCTTTCCTATTGCTTGGCCGTATCCCTACATTGGGTCTCCAATATTGGCAATAGCTTTGTTTTCCTGAATGAAATAAATTAATTGTGTCTTTATTGAGATCTGAAAAGGAAGGGAAATGAGGGGAGTTGTAATGAGAAGTCATGCCCTGAAGGAGGAGGAGTAATTAAAATGAACAGATTGAGGGAAGGGAAAGAGGATTGGCTCTATTTCACTGAGACGTGAAGGCCTCGTACTCTAATGCCTAAATCCTGATTGGGAGCGCTGAGCCGGGCCTGTACGCCCTGAGTGATGGGCACCAGGCCACGGAACGCTGGCGTCGCGTGTGTCTGCTGAGAAGCGGACCCTGGTTTACATCACGAGCCACGGAGTCTGGTTAGCCCCGGGTGTATGTGTGTCTTTATTTATGTCGAAAACGTGGTATTTTTGCTTTTCTCTGTTTTCGTTCTGTGCTCGTTCATGCCCACAGGATTGTGTGTGTGTGTCTGTTAATATAACACTTGTACCCCCTGTATCCCAAACTAATCATCTCCTAACTCGCACACCGGCCTATCCTGCCCAGCACCATAGCAACCGCAACTTTACCTCTGCCAAGCAGCAGCTGCGTTTCAGGTCCCGCATCTGTTTGTTTTGTTGCATGTTTTGCTGAGCTGTATATTCTTTGTTGTTGTTTACTTGTGCTGCGTTGCGGTGGTGTTTATCTCCCTGATGTATGAGGTAGCATTGTTGAACTTTATCAAAGCGGAATAGGGGCTGTCCTTTCAAATTCACCAAGAGAAAACGTCAAAGCTCATAGAAAGAGAAAGAAGCAGCGTGTGTGAGCAATGGAAAGCTGCAGGACGGTTATTGCATGGTTGTCTGATTGAGGAAATGACTTTGATCGCAGACAGAATGAGAGTGGTTGTACTTTTTGTCTCATTCACTAACTGTAAGTGTAATGTGATAACTCTCTCAATTACATTCATTGGGTTTAATTGCTGATGGGTTTCCCTATAAAATGACACATACTTACCCTCAGCAGAAATCATTGTAGCAGTGGAGAAATTCTGTAGAGCCGTGTGGTTTTTTTGCTGCCATGTTGAGGTTGCACTTTTTCCTTCGTTTTCACAAATTGCCTTGACAGTCAACTCGACGGCTTCTTCCCCCTCTCTACACTCAAAACAGGTCACTCCTATACATAGGATCTTTGAGTTTATTCTAGCGAACTGCTAGATCAACTCTAAACTTTGGGCTGCCAAATATGCAGATATAGATTTTCTGTGTTTAAAAAGCATTTTTTCCCCTAAGCAATTTTTTGCAGCTGTAGGCTAGGTCTATATATTTGCAATCAAAATAAATGTGAGCAACGTGACCCAGACACAAATGTGAATTTGGTTCAATTAAAACTTCTGCTACTCTTTATTGCAAGTACCAATTTAAAACCATATTGTGAATGATGAATATTGTACTAATTATTAATTACAGAATTTAAAAATAAAAAATAGTATCATGAACAACAGTTACTTACTGTTAGTCTTTATTTAACAAAATTCATTTCAATTTCTACATATACCAAAATGTTTTAGTATTTAAAGTTGTATAAATCAACATTAGTTTATTTATTTCAAATGAACATGAGTTAAAAATTAGGGGTCGACCGATTATCGGCACCGATATTAAGCATTTTTATGGTTATCGTTATTGGTCATTTTCAAAACCAATTTACCGATAAAATAATTTAAAAGCATTTAAAGAAAGTTTTTCTCAGAGCCCTTGTTATTCTTAATTTTAATGTTAATTTTCATTTTTACACCAGACATATATCGGTTCAAAATATCGGTTATCGGGCCTACTTGATCCGTAATAATCGGTATCTGCCCTGAAAAACACATATCAGTCGACCCCCTTTTAAAAATGGGCAATAGTATATGTATAAATTAACAAAAATGATTAAATCATGTTTAAAAAGGTTGTTTATTGTTAGATTATGATACCTACGATAATACAAAATCTCATTGGAACATAACATTGTAAAAGTTTTACAAAATAATTATGTGATATGTGATTTGCAAACAAATTGATTGTTGCATTTGTCTGTTGCTTTTTCAATTATTGATTGTCGTATTATTGATTTCCCATCAAGGAACTGACACCCAATTAGGGGTGACCCTGAATAGTCGAAGATTTGATGCTTCGATAGGAGGAGCCTGATTCGACTACCAATCTCACAGTCGAATATTCGCGGGATGTTATGATCATGCCATTTTGCCTATATGGGGTGCTCAAATGTCTGATTTCACGTAGAACTACCGGTTTTCTCCCAATAAGTTAATATACAGCCTATTAAGATAATGCTGTAAATAAGCAACTGAAAAGAAAAAAGCTTTAAATAAATATTTTAACGTGCGTGAATAAATCCAACCACCCCTATAGATTAAAGTTTTACTTTCCATAATCCGTGATAGACAGAGGAGCATCTTGGCGGCAGGGATTTAAATCTTTAACAAGACTAATTGACACAGGTGAGTGAAAGACTGGATTTTTTCGATCAGGTAGGGTACAAGTGATTTCAGAACATTTAAGCTGGTTTATATGGTGTATATATTATTTATCTCGTATAAGATTGGTTGAGTTGCGCTGCAGTAAAGCGCTTCATTGTAGTACTACTGTGATTATCTCTTCAGCGCGAGGACAAACAACAATGCAGAATATTAATAACTATGACTGGGACTGTCATATACATAACAGTATAATGAGAACTCTATTATAATAAAATGCTGTGAATTTTTAGAGTTTAGTTGCCGTGTTTCTGGACAAAGAAGAACGCGTCCACAAAAGGAGTTCATTCAGAGCCGTGCAGACACATTCATGTGCATTCGGGGCATTTTGTTCTGATAGCCTATAAGTCGTAATATTAACGTTATGTTGTATAAATAACTAAGCGTATTCTATATGAGATAAATGAAATCCCATTGATTAAAAACCTGCTATCAAATGCTTCATTCTACTGGTCATCTTCAGTGCGCGCAGCTCAAAACAGAAATACAGAACATTAATAACTATTGTCATATACATAACGTTATAATGAGAGCACTATTGTAAAAAATGTTGTGAATTTTTAGGGTTTTGCTGACGTTTAATATTAACTATCTTTTAATCAAAACACAAAACATTTTTATTTCTCCGAGGCCTCCGTTACACATTTTCCCTATGTGTTAACGTCAGCAATTATGACTGTCGAATCTCTGACTTGACTCTTGGTAATGTACTTTGCCCCCACCTCCAAATATATGATTTGACTATCAGTCGACTATCAGGAAGATTCGACTATGAAAATCCTTAGTCGGGGACACCCCTACACCCAATCTGCGGTCAGTCAGATATTACAGATGCTGTCAAACGGTCAAGGCCTCTCATGGCTCACAGTTCTCACTCTGTGGCACTGACAAATAGTGATTTGTGTTGCCTGATAAGCTGCTATCGAATGTTTTGTTTGACAAATTAACAACTTGAAAATTAATATATTTTACCTCACCCAAATGTTTTTCTAAAAGAAATTTGATTGAAATGACCTGTATTATCTGCATTTCCCTGGCAATTTCTGTCTGCGTTATGCAAACGATCTCTACCCCTTTGGCATCGCAATGACTTGTGTTCAGATCCTCATCCCGGTGGCACACGGCCGTGGATTTTTTGTCTCTTAATTTTAGCCATCCGTCTTAGCCTAACGGCAACAAAATGTCACAATCCCTATGAGTGCTTACTGTTCGTTTGGCAAAGGACAGCAGCTTTGTCAGTCTGAATTGAGAATCTTTATTTGGCAGCTATCCGTGTCCCAGACTCCCTTGTTTACTTGTATTCTGAAGTAGTTATTGATGTAATGAGTGCAAATGAATTTGAGGATGCTGGCGTGCGTGTACACACGTGTGTTTGGGATCAGACATGGGGTGTTATCGTTGCTATGGTCCCTTGACTTGATAATCTGGACTCATTTGTCATGTTAAGAAGCCGTCAGTGTTTAGGTTAAACGGGGAGAGTGTGTGTGTGTGTATGTGTTTGTGTGTTTAACCGTAGACAAGCTTAATGACTAGGGTTAATGTGGTCATTAAAGCAAGGTCTTCGTTTCCCCCCGGAGTGCATGCTTTAATATGCCCATGTTTAGCAGTGCTGTTTTAATGTCTTTATCCAGTTGTGTGTGTGTTTGTCTGCATGTGTGTGTATTTGGTTGTTTTTCGATTACAGAGAAAGAGCTATATGCACCACATTGAAACCTTCCTCTTAGTTACTAGTCAATTAGTAAGGTTTACTAGTTTATCTAGATTTTATCAGATTATATTATATAATATATAGTAGTCTAATGTTTTTTAAGGAAGTCTCTTATGCTCACCAAGGCTGTAGTTATTTGATCCGAAATGTGATTCAAAACCGTAATATTGTGAAGTATTGTTGCAAATTTTAAAACAACTGCTTTCTATTTTGATATATTTTAAAATGTAATTTATTCCTGTGATGGCAAAGCTGAATTTTCAGCATCATTACTCCAGTCTTCAGTGTCACATGATCCTTCAGAAATCACTGTAATATGCCGATTTGGTGCTTAAGAAACATTTCTTCTTATCAATTTTGAAAACGGCTGTGCTATTTAATGTTTTTGTGGAAACAGTGATACATTTTTTTCAAGATTTTATGATACATAGAAATTTAATAAAATATAGAATATAATGTGTAATAGAATTTATTTGAAAGCCTTTGCTGACACTTTTGATGATTTTAATGCAATTTAATTTTTTTTTTTTTAATCTGTTTATTATAATTTTGTTATTTTATATGAGACTTTTTGTTTTAGTTTTGGATATATTTCTGTTTTTATCAAAATCTTAATTTTTATGTTCATTTTTGCACTTGTTCATATATGTGAATTTGTCATTTTGGTGTGAGATTTTCTGATTCTAAAAAATATCACACACACACACACACACACACTTGTGTATCTTCAAAATGTCAGCGTGATGTGACATCAGACCCACTGGCAGTGTGTCAGCTCCGGTCTGTCACGAGCGCGCTTGTCTTTCACACGTGTCACTCTTCTCTGTCATTAGCCCCGCCTCTCCGGCACAGCCCGGGGCCAAGCTTACATCATCTTCCGCTTCACAGGCTTCAAGTGTCAGTAAGTTTCACTTGCTGTACTCTCCTGCATTAACTTCCCAAGGTCTTAGTGAGAGTTCCTCTGCTTCTAATTCCTTGAAATTCCTGTAGTTTCTAGCATTCTATTTTTTAGAAATGTCAATTCATTCAGCGGCCATATTTGCAACACCTCTGGGCAGCAGGCATGCACAACCTATTCTTATCTACTTGAATGGGGAAATTCTCAAATCTCAAAAACTACTTGCCAAATTCACATTTAAATAACATATTTCAAATCAGCAACAACATTTGACATAAACGCTTCCGCAAATGTTGTGTCTTATCCTAAAATATAATTAAAAGTATATTTCAGGTTTGTCCAGCCAATGTGCATGTGCAGTCCCAATCATGTCTCAGAAGCTTCTGATGGTATCTGCAGTGACACAATGACTTTTCCTTTTTGCGATTTAATTAGAACGCGGGACTCACTGTGCACCACGGTTTCTCCTGTTAATAGTAATATGAACCGTCCTGGTATATGGTTATACACTCACTGGCCACTTTATTAGGTACACCTTGCTAGTACCAGGTTGGACCCCCTTTTGCCTTCAGAACTGTTTTAATTCTTTGTGGCATAGATTCAACAAGGTGTTGGAAACATTCCTCAGAGTTTTTGGTCCATATTGACATGATAGCATCACGCAGTTGCTGCAGATTTGTCGGGAACTCATTGTCATGTTCAAGAAACCAGTCTGAGATGATTTGAGCTTTGTGACATGGTGCATTATCCTGCTGGAAGTAGCCATCAGAAGATGGGTACACTGTAGTCATAAAGGGATGGACATGGTCAGCAACAATACTCAGGTAGGCTGTGGCGTTTAAACGATGCTCAATTGGTACTAAGGGGCCCAAAGTGTGCCAAGAAAATATCCCCCACACCATTACACCACCACCACCAGCCTGAACCGTTGAGACAAGGCAGGATGGATCCATGCTTTCATGTTCTTTACGCCAAATTCTGACCCTACCATCTGAATGTCGCAGCAGAAATCGAGACTCATCAGACCAGGCAACGTTTTTCCAATCTTCTATTGTCCAATTTTGGTGAGCCTGTGCGAATTGTAGCCTCCGTTTCCTGTTCTTAGCTGACAGGAGCGGCACCCGGTGTGGTCTTCTGCTGCTGTAGCCCATCTGCTTCAGGGTTCGACGTGTTGTGCGTTCAGAGATGGTATTCTGCATACCTTGGTTGTAACGAGTGGTTATTTGAGTTACTGTTGCCTTTCTATCATCTCTAACCAGTCTGCCCATTCTCCTCTGACCTCTGACATCAACAAGGCATTTTCGTCCACACAACTGCCGCTCACTGGATATTTTCTCTTTTTCGGACCATTCTCTGTAAACCCTAGAGATGGTTGTGCGTGAAAATCCTAGTAGATGAGCAGTTTTTGAAATACTCAGACCAGCCCGTATGGCACCAACCACCATTCCACGTTCAAAGTCACTTAAATCCCCTTTCTTCCCAATTCTGATGTTCGGTTTGAACTTCAGCAAGTCGTCTTCACCACATCTAGGCTGCATCCGAAAACTTAGGCAGCTGACTTGCTGCCTCGCTGCCTGATGAGGCAGTGACTTTGCAGGCAGCGATTTTGCATGAAGGCACCTCACGAAACTGATTTCGGACAGGCTTCTGAGGCAACATTACGGATTAATGATCTACAACAAAATAGAACGAGTTTTGGTGATAACTAAATGAATATTTAATTACTATAATACTAAGTTCTCGCTAGAAATAACATCAAAAGTACAAAAAGTTCATCAGAAATATACATTTACACAAAAACTAACCACCAAACGCAAGTTTCAGATGCCATCTTTATTTTTTAGCTCAACCATCACGGAATGGAACGCACAGGATTGTGGGATATCAAGGCAGCGAAGGATACATCTATGCTGCCTTCAAAAATCGATCAGATGAAGGTGTCTCATGAGACTGGAAGTGAAGCTAACTTTGGATTCGGACATCCCTTGATGCCTTCCTACCTTGGAATGCTGCCTCTGAAGGCAGCATTTTTCAGTTTTCGAATGCAGCTCTAGATGCCTAAATGCATTGAGTTGCTGCCATGTGATTGGCTGATTAGCAATTTGTGTTACCAAGCAATTGAACAGGTGTACCTAATAAAGTGGCCGGTGAGTGTATAAGAGTCTATGATTGTATTAGTGAAGGAAGATATACTAGCAGAGCTGGGTAGTAACTGATTACATGTAATCTGGATTATGTAATCAGATTCCAAAAATTAAGTACTTGTAATTATATTAAATTATATTTTACCATACTTGGAATCAGACTACAGTTTCTTTTTTTTTCTTTTTTTTATTGATTACATATTATTTACACAATAGCAATAAATTATTCATCATTTATTGATTCTCTCTAATTTATTTTTTTCATCATTTAAATGTTCCTTTCTAAAATAGCCTACCGCTTATATTTTTATTAAACTCGCAACCCCCCTGCAGTTCCTTTACGGACCCCAGTTTGGGAAACCTTGACAATGTAACGCACTTCATGTTGTCACTAACAACATATGGAATATATTTTCTTTTTCTTTGCATCTTTATATCAATATGGTACAAGATTATCCTATTTAAATCAATGTGACAGACCAGTTAGGTCAAAAGTAATCTAAAAGTAATCAAAAAGTAGTCTGATTATATTACCTAAATTGTGTAATGTAATGGATTAAGTT
This sequence comes from Tor tambroides, assembly GCA_021397915.2. Lineage (NCBI taxonomy): Eukaryota > Metazoa > Chordata > Actinopteri > Cypriniformes > Cyprinidae > Tor > Tor tambroides. The sequence continues at coordinate 1,807 of JAFVLL020025881.1, read as the reverse complement.
GCTAACTACAACTCATGTCATGTAATTTGGGGCCAGATTTACTAAACAGGGCAAATTAGCTTTAGAGTGAAATTCCATAAAAGCGGCAATGTGATTTACTGACAATGCGTACGTTAAAGAACACAGACGCAGCCAGATCATTTCCATAATGACCAGCGCAATCTACCAAGAACAGCACAAATTACTGCCTGCTTTAAAACATTGGCCATTAAATAATGGGGGCAAATACCAGTAATTTGACGAGCGCAAACGTTAGTGAATCATGTTGCGTGATTTATTTTAATATTCTTCTCCCATAAATTTTGCATCTGAAAGGGAAACTCCTACAAATACATATTCAATAAGGTCAGGCGCAAAAATAACTGTGTCCAACGCCTTTTCAGCATAATTCTTCACTGCACGTTTTTAGTAAATCCTCACAGTACTATTTTAACGGCAAAAGGCAGTTTGCGCTGGTGCAAGCTGTTAGTAAATCTGGCCCTTGGAATCAGTAACGGATTACAATTTGTAAGTAATCTACCCAGCTCTGTATACTAGCATGCTACTCTTATTGTTTCTACCATATTAAGCGATGGAAAATATTAGTATGCTATTACGCTATTCAGAGTTCAGCCATAGTTTTGTGGAAGTTAATTTTAATTTTGACATTTTTATAGAAACAAAGCTTCTAGAAGGGATACTGCAGTCAGGGGAATAGATAAGAGTTTAGAGGAGGGTGTTGAAAAAAGTGTGATGGAGGCAATCACAGTGTGTTGAAAAAGGTTACACAAGGAGCTTTCAGGAGAAGGTACAATGTGATTCGGTAGGGCCTGCAACAACATTCCTGTCAATCGGGAAGTTCACAAGACCAGAGGGTGTACTGTTTGTCATTTCCACCGTACTGAGTCTACACTGGTGCGGTCTTTCTCCCAATGGTCTATGCAGCATTACGCCACCAAAAATGAGCAAGAACACAAGGTCTGAGGGCATTTTGGACTGGGAACAGTGTTGTTCTAGGTTCTTACCTTACTCCTAACATCATAGAGTACTGGTTGGTTGTTGTTCCAATACCAACAAAGGCTTTGATCCAGGAGCATGTGCTTCTTGTGTGCATGACATTAAGCAGACTGAGTTCAGGTTTCCAGAGGTTTGAGTTCAGGTGTTCAGTGTCTTAAAGGTGACTCAGCTTTGACGTAATGTTCTCAAGAATCGAGAGCACACTGAACCTAGGCTATATATGGAAACTGCTTTACCTGTGACAGATTTATACTAGGGCTGAGAAGATACAGTGGGTTTTATGTGCACCTCATCACACACAGACAGCCGTGATCCATCAATGACCTTCATCCTTGGCCTGGAGTTCCATTAGCATGTGCTCATACTGTGTGTGGCTGCAAGAGTCATAATGGTTAAGTGGGGGGAAATCATAGAAATCATGGAAAGTGTATACTCAGTGTACTATGACATACTGGTAGTTCAAAGAGTTCAAAACATCCCCAAGTTCACATAGACTGTTAATGAAAACTAGACTGCAAGATTCATTTAGAAACTATGCTGTTATTATGACATCACATCTATTGAGAAATTTCAACAAAATTTTTGGACAAAAAAAGAACCCTTGTTAATAGTGTGTCAATGAATGAAGCACAGCTCACAAAGAAGTCACTTTCAAACCAAGCTGCTGTCTCTTAGGGCCTGTTTACACCTGGTCACTTCATGTGTTTTCTCTGATCGGATAGCTATCTGATTTGTTAAAACGTTTCCATTTACACTTGGCCACATAAATGTGTCTTCGTAAAACGGATATAATTCCGTTCTTCAATTCCCG
>JAFVLL020025878.1:0-14393 GCA_021397915.2 Tor tambroides | reverse complement strand
ACACACACACACACACACACACACACACACACACACACACACACACAACCAGCTAATATTTTATTTGATGGAGAAAACAGTTAAAAACAGTAATATTGTGAAATATTACAATTTAAAATACTGTTTTCTATTTTAATATATTGTAAAATATATATTGCCATGACAGGAATAAATTACATTTTAAAATATATATTTTAAATATATTTATATATTTAAGTTGTAAGTATTGTGGATTGCGAAAGCTGATTCCAAATCATCAGTTCTTATTCTGCTGTATCTATCTGCCGCTTTTGACACTGTAAATCATAAGATCCTCCAGTCCACCCTCTCATCACTGGGCATCACAGGGATTCCACTTCACTGGTTTGAATCCTTTCTCACAGGTAGGTCTTTCAGTGTGGCCTGGGGAGTGGAGGTATCCAAAGCACATCAACTGGACAGTGGGATTCCTCGGGGATCAGTTCTTGGACCACTCCTCTTCTTATACAATAACTGGGACTCATCATACAGGCACATGGTTTCTCCTACCATTGCTATGCTGATGACACACAGTTCTGTCTTTCATTTCAACCGGATGATCCATTGGTAGCTGCACAGATCTCAGGCTGCATGGCGGACATCTCGGCATGGATGAAAGAACATCACCTACTGAGCTTCTTGTCTTCCCTGCCACTCCATCTCTACAGCACGATTTCACCATCCAGTTAGGTTCATCAATAATTACCCCATCAAGTTCAGTCAGAAATCCTGGTGTAATCTTTGATGACCAGCTGACTTTCAAAGATCACACTGCAAAAACTGCTCGATCTTTCAGGTTTGCATTGCACAACATCAGAAAGATCAGGCCTTTCCTAACAGAGCATGCTGCACAATTTGGCCAGGCCCTTGTCATTTCTAGGCTGGACTACTGCAATGCTCTTCTGGCTGGACTTCCATAATGCACGATCAAACCTCTACAAATGATTTATGAATGATGAATGCAGTGGCATAACAGGTCTTCAATGAGCCCAAAAGGGCCCAATGTCACACCTCTCTTAATCTCCCTGCACTGGCTACCAGTTGCGGCTCGCATCAAGTTCCAGACACTGATGCTTTCATATAGAACAGCCACAGGCTCAGCACCCGCCTACTTCCACTCACTATTACAAATCTACATTCCCTCCAGAAGTCTGAGATCTGAGCAACGCTTCATGGTACCATCACACAGAAGCACAAAATCACTTTATGCTTTGCATATGCTTTGTGCATTAACAAGTACTAAATGCTCTCATTACATGCAAATATCAATACTGATTCCTTGAATGTTTCAGTTACATAAAATCCACAGGAACTGTAAAATATTTTTTCCACTCAGATACTGTTAACTTAACAAACGTTGATCTCTCTAAACCAGTTTTAACATGAATATGATTCTACTAGTGAAAGTAGCAAAACATAATGCATTCCTTCTCATGCATCTGAGTCATTCTTAAAGAATTCAGAACAACACGGTGCTTAAAACATATTTTATACATACAATACTGGTTACCTTCTATGGGTTACAATGAAGTATAGTGGTGTTGATGTGTCCATTGTAGTGTGTAAAGGAAATCCACCGTCAGAATCCATCCATGAGCTGGGAGAATCTATGGAGAGGTAATAAAGAGACTGAATTCGGACAGTACCAGTCAGCCTTGTTTACCTGTTAAGGTTGAGCTTCAACCTGTGTAGATATCTAATGTGTTTTATATGAACGTATATCTGTGTGTGTTTGTGCACGTGTGTGTCAACAACACCCCTTGACCTTGGCTTGCACACACACACACACACACACACTGTAAAAGCCAGATAAAAATCAATCTCAGTCATATACACTCTGACAGCTAATCTCATTCCCAGCTGTCATGCTTCATAATTATTATTTCTATGAACTGATCGAGTAGCGGGCAAGGTAAAATGGGGCTCTGTGGGTGGGGAGGTGCGATCGATCGCCAGCGATCGGACTGTCGATAATGAAACGGTGCTGTGCAGGAGGCCATGTTGGATCTCTGCAGGAGTCTGAGAACTGCTGCAGAGGGCTGTGTCTGATCTTCACGGCAAAGAGAAAGAGAGAACAAACCGTCTTTAATGAGGGCAGATGCATGACCTTTCACATACACTTTTATGATTATACAGGAACAAATAAAAGTCTGAGGAGTGATTGAAAACACAGTGGTGTCAGTTCCAGTTAAGGGGCAGAATATGTGCTCCCCTGGAAAGCAGAAGCACATTTGAGATAAAAGACTATGTTCAGAATGGAATACTAGCATATGACAGTACACTGCACCTACTGGGTTATGCTGTTGTCAAATAACTTCAGGTGATGCCATTATTACATTATTTTATTCCACCCAAACAAGTTAAGTTCACATTTGGAGAAAAAAATTAGAAAGTTATGTATAGACTGTGACAAATTGTGACAAAACTGGTTAGGGGAGGGTGGGGTGAAAATCACAGAGTGTATATTATTCTGCATACTACTTTTAATTGTTAAAATGTATGCATCACACACACACACACACACACACACACACACACACACACACACACACACACAAGCAAATAATAAAAAATAAATAAATAAAAAAAATAAAATAAATGTATGTGACATCCTTTTTAGGTTACACTACTGTTCAAAGTCATTTAATATTATCAAAATTAATTTAATATTAGTAAGTTAATATTTTTAATCACCCTAAATCACCACATTAGAATGATTTCTGAAGGATCATGTGACACTGAAGCCTGGAGTAATAATGCTAAAAAAATTCAGCTTTGCATCACAGGAATAAATTACATTTTAAAATATATTCAAATAGAAAGCAGTTCTTTATTATTATGTATTATTAATTATTATTTTTTAATTAAAAGAAAAAAAATGTATTATTAATTGAATTATTTTTTTTACAATATTACTGTATTTTTATTTATAAAATGCAGCATTAGCAGGCTGCATTTATCATACACACTGATGCCTCGTTGTAATCACAGAAAAAAAAAAATCCAATCAAATAATCAGGGAAGGAGGAGATATTTAATATTTGCCCCCCCCCCCCCACACACACATACACACAAAAAAAAAAAAAAAAAATCTGTCATCATTTACTCAACATTATGTCACCACAAACCTTACCAATATGGATCTTTTCCATACAATGGACATGAACAGGAATGGACACAAAAATTACAATCATGAAAATACAATAACAGCTGTCTGTTAGTATGTATCCATATGATATATTGAAAATATTAAGCCAAAATATAACTTTGTGTCTTTCAGTACTTGTAGAAATTCAACAAATAAATGCATTGAAATATTAAACAAAAAAAATTATATAAAAATAAATGTTTAATTAATATTACAGTAGTTTAAACAAATATTTATCAGCAAATACCAGCATACATTTTAGTCTTTTCCTCAAACAAACCACCTGCAACTTCTCAAAAAAAAAAAAAAGTAATTCTGCATCTTCTGCTAAAGAAAGTCAGTCATACAGGTTTGGAACGACATGAGGGTGAGTAAACAATGATAATTTTTCATTATGGGTGAACTATACCTTTAAAACACAACTGATATTGCTTCTAGTTTAAATTCCCCACTGGAAATAAAATATGTAGTTGAGTGCGATACAATACAGTGTGCTCTGGTTGTAGAATGCATATATTAAATGTAGAGGAACATGCAGAAAATTTACAAAAAGCAGTGAGTAGTACGTAGTATACGCCTCTCAACAAACCCAGAGAGGGAAAATGGCCTGTCGAGGTCATTTGAAGAGCACACTCATCTCCCCCTATCAAACATAACAGCACTTTCTATTAAATTACACTGAGTGGATCAGAGATTTCTGCTGGGCCATTCACAGCCATAACTTTTAATTTTCCTTCGAAATTCAATCAATTAAGACATCCATAGTCCTGATGGAGAAATATCTCTTTTCCGGTCTCATTAAAGTTGTCATAAGAGGAAGAGAATGTCTTTTTTGAGCTTCTCATCTCACACACACTCATCGCTGCCTAACAAATCATGTCACAGTGATCAGCAATATTCTACCTGAGTCCACCGTCCGAGAACAACCTTTCTAGATGATTTAATTTACGAGGGAAATGAAAACAACGCCACAGGCTCCTGGGCCCTTGTTTGGTCTGGTCCTGAATGATGTCACCGCTTTCCCCACCATCCTTTCTTTTTCAGCCCTCCAGATAAGGAGGGTCAATAAAGAAGGCAGAATGGATGAGGGCCCCCGTGAATAGGGTGGCCCCGAGCAGCCAGGCGGAAACAAGTGATGACACTCATCTATTCGGATGAAAAAAGAAGGGATGACACTCATCCATTTCCTAGCAGACGGAGGTGTTTGGTCGCGTAACGAAGTCATAATAGCAGATGACACAACTGCGTAACATAGACTTGCCCTCAGAAAGCGACACTGCGGGGGGCATTTCATCATAAACCGTGTGTTTGTGTGTGTGCGTCTGCCTGTGGCGTTTGTGTTCATATGTTTTTATAACAGTCTGGTGCACGTCTGTGTGAGCTCCTGAAATTTGCTTCCGAAATCACTTTGTAAAAATGACATCTATTTAAGCTGCAGATGACAACAGCAGGTTTCCACTCAAATAAGGTCTATGGAGATCAACATTATCATTACTGCACATACGGCACACATACACAAGGAAAATTCTTCTCATTGCTGTGAAAACAAAGGATTTGTTTGGAATTGACTGCTAGTATAATGCTTACAGCACAGTACATAGTGCATTCTATTTAAAAAAGCATGAAACAATATGAAGTTTGCAAGGTGTCACATGGTAGTAAACCACTACTTGATTCTACACTGCTGACACAATGCTTTAATTCAGATAATTTTATCCAAGTTGCTTGGTAATTAATATGGATATCTGGTATTATGGCACTGGGGTCAAAGCATTGGCCTTGCAACCAAGAGGCTGTTGAATGAAGTCCTGTATTGAACGCTTAACCTAAGGAGATTCCAGAGAAAATTCCTGTGCATTATGATGGGATATTAACGTATTGTATACTGAACAATGAAAAATTCATACTGTTAAAAAAAATGTGAAAAAGTATGCAGTATGCACAAAAAGAAAAAAAAAACCTGAACCTGAATGAACTGCACTACCATTGTACACTACCGTTTAAAGGTTTGCTGTCAGTAAGATTTTTTATTTTTATATTTAATTTTTTTAAAACATTGTTATCAATCATGTGAAAAACCTGTTCTTTTGAACTTTCTATTCAGAGAATCATGGAGGAAAAAAACACGCAAAAAATGTATTAATATTACAAAAATATTAAAGGGGTCATATGATGCTATAAGATTATTATTTTGTGTATTTGTTGTAACAGAATATGTTGACATGCTTTAATGTTCAAAAACACATTATTTTTCAAATACTGTACATTATTTTAGTTCCTCTATGCACCGCCTCTCTCAAACGTGTCATTTTCTACAAAGCCCCTCCTTCCAACAAGTGCAGTCTGCTCTGATTGGCCAACTGACCAAGTGTATTGTGATTGGCTGAACACCACAAGCACGCGTCGGAAATGTAACGCCCCTTACCATAATTGCGAGCTTCAGCTTTCAAGTTAGTTTTATCAGTTCAAGCCCGAGAGGGGAACAGAGTCGTGTTGATGCTCGTATGTATTTGCAGTACACAAGCCGCGGTTAAGACAATTTCTGACGGGCTGTACACTCCGCTGTGATGTGACCCTGTTCCCCTCACACACACACACACACACACACACACTCACACGCACGATGCGTTATGCACAAAACTCCGCATTTGAACAGTCAATAGCAAATACTTGAACTATTAACAAAACATACTTACAGTCGCTGATTCAGAAGAGCCAGATTGCCATATGTCGGAATTGACCCTTTTTTTTTTTTAGAAATAGCCTTCGTGCACAGCCAGCCTTGTACTCTACTAGGTTCACGAAACTGTCGTTCATAAAATGTGTTGCACAAATTCGAACATTTGGGTTGTGCTGTTCTGTTGTAAACAAATCTTAACCAATGATTCCTAATTGCATCTACTTTCGGAAGGCCAAAAAAGTGCTTTTGCTTTCGCACAGAAACACACAGCATTTCCCTGACATGGCTGCATCAACACTACTGCGGTTACTGAAACCACGCCTTCTATCTTTGCGTGAACATTTAGGTGGCATTACACAAATATTTCCACATCATGACGTAGACATGTGGGGGCGTGTTTGAATGAGCCGTTTTAGGGGTGCGTGGACAAGTCTTAACTTTTATAAAGAATATCGCTTTGGGTTTGAGACTTTAGTCTTTTGCAACTTTAGGGATCTCATCTATGCACGAACAGCTTGTAACACTCCAAAGAGAAAGGAAAACTTGAAATCGCATCATAGGACCCTTTTAAGCACCACAACTGTTTTCCACACTGATAATAATAAGAAATGTTTCTTGAGCACCAAATAAGCAATTGAAATTATTTCTGAAGAGTGGAGTAATGGCTGCTGAAAATTCAGCTTTACCATAACAGAAATAAACCACATTTTAAAATAGAAATCAGTTATTTATAATTTTTTTTTTTTTTTGCAATATTGTTCTTTATAGTGTATTCAAAATAATTTAAAAAATACCAACCACAAACTTAAACATTAGTGTATTTTTAATTCAGTGAGTGGCATCCAGTTATATTTTAAAAAATTATTCAATACTTACAAAACTTATTTTTGCATCCAATTTTGGCTATAAATATTCAACTTTTGGCCGTCCAATTAAATGATATCATAAAAAAACCCCTGACTTGATGGTTGATTTTACTTCCACTTCATTCTCACTGGAAATGTAAAGTCAAGTTTAGCTCAGTGCATTGTGGGATATGAGAATGCTTAATTACTGCACAATCTGCCAGGTGTATAGGTCATCTGGGTATTTTATGCATACAGAAAATGTGCATACCATGCAGAGTGCACAAATCGCATGCTACGATTTATTATTTTTGAAAGACGATATGTAATTCTGACATACCCATACATGCATCCCTAACAATTCCCAATCCACAGAGAGGGTGGAAGAGGGAAAGAGAACATAAATAAAATTTGACACCCCATCTACACTGCAAGCGACAAACTAGCACGCTGCCATTATAACCTAGGAAGCTGTATGGAGAGCAAACTACAAATACATACAGTACACAGACATATTCTGCAGTTTGCAGTACAGGCTACCCACTGTGACGAACATGAGAATGATTCAGATTTTTGGAGGATAACTACATCCTCATCTTTATATATTTGAGTTTAACAGCTGCTCTTAACCTTGACCTGTGTGAGTAATCACTTAAATGTAAATTAGACTCCAATATTTGAAATTAAATGGCAGTTTTCCAGAAGAAATAACTAATTACCTTCTATTTCCCTGGCCAAGCGCTGCCATCAGTCCGTCTGGATTCCTGCTATCCTTGAGCAGACCTCGGAAGGAAGAAAAAATGTGTTTTCACATACATGAATAAAAGAAGAAAAAAAAAGTATTGCTGTCTGCTCCCATCTGGCTGACCGATGACTCACACAGAGATGAAGGCAAGGTTAAACCTCAGCGCAAGGAATATGATCTAAAAGAACAAGTGAGCTTTTTTATTTTAAAAGCATTTAATTAAATAAAGGCAGGTACTTGTACAAATGTAATATCTGTAAGATGCTAACCCGATAAACGTCAGGCTCTTTGTGAAGATGCATAATAATGCTGGAGCACAGCTGTTCAGAACAAATCAACTCTTACCTAAAAGCACTCTTTCAGTACAGAAGTACATTTACATATTTTCTAAACAACATCTGAGTGGTGCTGCCCATGCAAACTATGGCATTCATTTTGGAATGCTCAGATATATGAGTAGATTTTGGCATGTTGCTATGCGGTTGCTAGGTGGTTACTAGAGTGTTTTGGATTGTTGTTTACCAGCTCAAGACAAAAGAAAGTATGCTCAAGTCTCCATGGAATATTCAAATACACTCATATTTAATCTTTGTATGTTTCTGGGAGTTATTTATTTATTTACTTGCCTCTTTATCTTAGACCTGAAAGAAAGTAAACACAAAAGAAAGAGTGAAAGAAAGTGTGAACGAGTGAAAAAGCAAAAGAAAGAGCAAAAGACTGAAAGAAATTATCATCCACCAGAAAGAAAGAACGAAAGAGTGAAAGAAAGAGCAAAAGACAGAACAAGAGAAAGGGTGAAAGAAAAAGAGAAAGTGAAAGGAAAAAGCAAAATAAAGAAAGAAAGAAAGTGCAAAAGAAAAATGAAAGTGAAATAAAGAGAGCAAAAAAGAAAGTGAAAGAGTAAAAGAACAAAAAAAAGTGAAAGAAAATAAAGAACACAAAAGACCATAGAAAGATATCACAAAAGAAAGAGTGAAAGTGAAAGATAAAGAGCGAAAGCGTAAAGAAAGAAAGAAAGAAAGAAAAAAGTGAAAAAAATGAAAGAAAAAAAAACAAACAAAAAAACAAAAACAAAAGCGAAGGCAAGAATGTAAAAAAAAATGTGAAAGAAAGAAGACAAATTAAAAGAATGAATGAATCAACAAGCACATTCACTTTTAGCATATCATAACTTAAAGGATATGGGAAACAATAATATTAGTAACCACTCAAAATACCATAGCAATCACATAGCTACACCATGGCAACCATTGACTGATAATTATTTTTTTGTGACGTTTTCTTGCATTGTTTAGATGAGCAGAGGCTCACGCCAGAGAATATTATTAGAGTAACAAAAAGGTTAAAACATTCTTGTTTTCTTTTGTCATATTTCTTTCTATTATTTCATCCTCTCGAGTCCCATGTTAAATAACAAATATGTAAAATTGTTCCTTACCCTCGGGGATGACAATTCACACTGGTTTTATTTTCTCTTTGTAGTTCTAATGCTTTATTGGTCTCCTGGGGGAAAGACTACGGCAAAACTAAAGTACATAATTTTACATGAATTCATTATAATAAATCAATTCCTGACTTTAGAGTTAATACACCAGGGAATGTCTACATGTTTAAGTGTCACTTACTGTAGGATTAAGATTTGAACAACACTTGGCTGATATTTTCTGGAGAGAACAGCAGTAGTCGAAGCTGGAAAAGGTAAGTGAAAAACGGTCTGGTCTTCTTTGGGTCAGCTGTTTGATTGTCAGGAGTGTATGATGGAAGGCTAGAAGGAGGCCGACAAGCTGTTTACCACAGAGCGGGCAAGACACAAGCAGACACACAGACAGTTCACACACATTCAAAACACACCAGGAGCAAGTTGTGGAAGAGCAAATTTGACCTGTGGTTTGATATGAAAGAAAAATCACAAAGATATATCTCAGTTGTTTCTTCTAGACAGCAACAAAGATAAATGGAAAGCAAAGGCTGTCAGAATCTAAGTAGAAGAGTTTCAGAAAAATCCCTACAGTGTTTCAAACTTATAATTGCCATGATGCCAACATCTGCAGTCAAAAATATATGAACTCAAGCATTCCTCATTAAATACTTCCAAGATCAAATTATATGATGCACCATATGGACAAAAGTATTGGGACACATCTCCTAATTACTGAATTCATGTATTTCAATCAGACCCATTGCCATGTGTATAAAATCAAGCACCGAGCAAGCAGTCTGCATAAACAAACATTAGAGAAAAAAATGTGATGTTCTGAAGAGCTCAGGAAGAGCTCATAGGATGCCACCTTTGCAGTTCATGAAATTTCATCCCTGCTAGATATTTCGAATGTAGAAGTGTTTAAGAACAGCAGCAACTCAACCATAAAATGGAAAATCAGAGCGGGGTCACCATGTCGCTAGTGCTCTGCTGATTCCAGAGCTGAAGAGATCTAAACTTTCAATAGCATTAATTTCAGCACAAAAACTGTGTGATGGGAGCTTCATGCAATGGGTTTCCATGGTTGAGCAGCTGTATGCAAGCCTCGCATCACCAAGTTCAATGCCAAGCATCGGACGGAGTGCTGTAAAGCACACTGCCACTGGATTCTGGAGCAGTGGAAACCTGGGGCCGGATCCATGAAACATTTTTGGAAGAAATTTCTTATTAACAGCCATTTTCTTCTTATTTACTAACTAAAGAAAAAAAAAATCTAAGAATATTCTTGAAAAGAACCTTCAAAACCCTCTTAAATAAATTCTTAAAGGGGTCATCGGATGCCCATTTTACACAAGTTGATATGATTCTTTAGGGTCTTAATGAAAAGTCTATAACATACTTTGGTTAAAATTTCTCAATGGTAGTGTAAAAAACACCTTTTTACCCTGTCAAAATCAGCTCTGTTTTCAGTTAGCTGTTTTTTAGTCCATGTTGTTTTAAATGCTAATGAGCTCTCCTGACCCCACCCCTCTCTTCCGTGGAGTGACGAGCAGACTGTAAATTTCAGCCGCGAAACTAGCTAACTAGCACATTATTTGCAAAGATTCATAAAAACCCTTATACTCACTTATTCTGTAGATGAAGCTGGATCACGAATTATTTGCTCTGAACATAGGCGCATTTATGTAGATTCGGGATCGGCACATTCCCTTCAAAACAAATGTAACGTTAATCCTCTGCGTCTTCAGCGGCTCAGATGTCGGGAGTAAATGACGACTGCTATATTCATTATTACATCCAACAACTAAACACCTCAATCGCTTAATCGGAGACATCTTGTCTTCCCCTGCACCGGAGTTGACACAATGGTGGACAGCTCTCAGCTCACTCGGGGCGGGTCTAAGACGGCTTGTCAATCAACTATCGTGGGAGTGGCCTGTGCAGAACCACGTCATTCTGACAGGAATCTCAGAACAGCCTGATTTGAGAAAGGGGATTTTAAAACTTTTTTATCATTATTGGATGGATATGTACACACACTTCCAACACATATTTATGTTCAATCAACTTGTAAAGTGAATTTTACCCGATGACCCCTTCTAAGGTAGTCCAACCTCAGACTTGTCTTAAATACCAAATGGTAAGAATGATTTAATGAATTTATTGGGTTATTTGAAATCAATTGTTATATTTAAGCATGACAACAACAATAGCTATATAATACATAGTAGGACTATTAACAGCGATGTGCACAAGTTTTCTGCAGTGACACACCAATGACTGATAATGTAAACAATGATCGGTCAAGATTATATGTGATGTGACTGAATTCAAATTCCAATAACAACTCTACAAAAACGAGTCAGATAGAGAGCTTGTTTTTAATTTTAGCCTTTAAATATGACATAATCTTTGGCAGTATTAGCTAATGAGTATTACGGCAATATGTAGGCCATGCAAAAACAATCCTTGAAATGTTTTATTTAGTTTATCAGCGAGTCTTCTGCAGGAAATGCCATTTATTCAATTAGATAAAGACTGTCTGATAAAAACATTTTCTTCCTAAGGACATATTTGAGAATTTTGCAAGAATTGCACTTACGAACATTCTTACAAACTTCCTGTAAATTATATTTCTTAAGAAGGTTTTCATGAATCTGGCTGCTGTTCTCCGGAGTGACAAATTGTGCTGGGTGCAAATTGTCTGGGTTTTGCAGATGCCAGAAGAACATCACCTGCCTGACTTGGGCTAGGCTTCTCAATTCCAGTGAAGGGAAATCTTAATGCTTCAGCATACCAAGACATTTTGGACAATGCTTCCAACTTTGTGGGAACAATTTGGGGAAGGTCCTTTTCTATTCCAGCATGACTGTGCCTAACTGCACAAAGCAAGGTCCATAAAGACTTGGTTGGATGAGTTTGGTGTGGAAGAAGTTGACTGGCCGGCAGATAGCCCTGACCTTATCAAAAACCTTTGGGAAGATCTGGAACAGAGATTGCGAACTCAGCCTTCTCGTTCAACATCAATGCCTGACCTCACAAATGCTCTGTTGGATGAATGGGCAAAAATTCTCATAAAAACACTCGGAATCTTGTGGAAATCCTTCCCAGAAGAGAGAAAGCTGTTATAGCTGCAAAAGACTTATTTTCTTCTGCTTATTGTTCCTAAAAATTTTTAGTAAGTTCACTTAAGTTTCAAAAGAGCAACCTCTGAGCAATAAAACATTCCTCTGTGTGGGCTGTTTAACTAAAAATCAGCATCATATTATTTTTTGAAGCTTTAGTACTACAGTGTAGTTCGTGATTCATTCCTCGGTGGATTTGATCAGTTTGTTTCAGACGGATACCCAAGGCTATAAACTCTCAGCAGGTAACATCAGGTAAAACTCACGCCCTCAAAATCTCTCAGAGCTGCAAACTCGCAAAACTTTGAATAATCCGTTTCATCCGTTTCTTCCTCAAGGGAAGTTTTTTTTCCAGATGGCAAACCAACCACAACAACTTTTTGCTATTGCTGCGGCACTGTCTGCCAAAGTCTTACCTGCAGAATGTTCTGGAAGCCTTTGTCATGAATGGGAACGGGTGTTCCCAAGACTCAAAGCTAGGGAATTATCGCCAAGAAAGTAAACAAAACATAAACATCTAAAACGAACAAATGAAGCAACTACCCTAAAAGGAAACCAAACACCTTCATAAGTTTGTTCCCATCTGCATTAGAATTGGTCTATGATGCTAACTTTACTACAACAAAAAGCTGTGTCACAATATACCAACGAAAGTAGTAGGAGATGTAGCATTTAATCGATTAAGATTCTAATTAGTTATTTAGGCATAAACGAGTAAGACATTTGTAATAGGTAAAGACTGACTTAAAGTTTAAGGGCACAATGGTGATTGTTTAAAGCTAACTCATTGCAGAGCTCGAACCAGTAACTTATGGGTCCCCTGCTTTCATGCTTACCCATTATGCCACAACTAGAATTTGTGCAGAGTCTATTTTTAGGATTTTGAAACATTAAAAAATTACATATACAACTGCTTAAAATAAAATAAAAACTTCATATTCTGCACTACTGGGCCACTAATAAAATTTGTGACAGCGATCATGTGACTTTCTACAGATTCATTAAAGCAAAATGAAAAATTAAATTTCTCAATTCTCAAAAAGATTAACCTTTTACTCAAATATGTTGATAATGTAATTGTTATTATTGTTATTATAAACACTATTATTAATGCAATCAGTAATTTCTATTTTTCTTACTAAATTTGAGAAAAAAAAACATTTTCATTAGTGGTCTCAAACTTTCAGAACATTTTGCATTTGCTAATTAAAGAAAACAAATGCTCAATTAAAACTGTAATATCTAAGGAATTGTAACTGTATCTAAGATTAATAGGATAAAATGTCTAAAAATTATTTCTTTAAATTGCTTAAAAATAAAGGTTCCAAAAGTTTTTTTTTTTTTTGCAACAATGCCACAGAAGAACCTTGCAATGAACAGTTTTTAAAAGAACCATTTTTCTTAGCGTGAAGAACATTTTAATAATTTAAAGAACCTTTTGTGCAATGTATGTTTGTCCATGGATGTTTAAGGTTCTTCATGGAACCGTAGATGACAATAAAGAATCTTTATTTTTAAGAGTGTTGGTTCTCCCTTGCATGTGAGAAGTCCTGAGTTCAAAATCCAATCTTGCATTTTTATATTTAACACATAATCATACACTTTTCATGCTTTGCATGTCTACAATCATAACAATAACAGGGAGACTAGAAATAAAACGGAGAAATCGCTGAACATGACAAATGAGCTCTTATGCATTTCCTACATGATCGGTCGTCTGCACCCGCAGCTCCACTTGACCTCTACGACCCCCACGACTGTTGCCACATTCAGAACAGCCTGACCTGATGAATGAAAGAACGAGACGAGGCACATGTCTACACATCCACACAGTGCTCACTTTGATTCCAGCCTTACCCAGCACTGCAGATCTCCTCCGAGACCCGTCTAATCACAACAGATATCCATCCAGCCATCTTTCCTCTTTCCCCTGCCACATCCTACAGTCAACAGAGCTGAGAAGAGAGAAACCGCAGAAGATGATATCAGAGCTGTTATTTGCTGTTTTACTGCTACCAACACCATGTTGACGTCTACGGAAATTAGAGCAACATACTGTATGAAAGCATGCCAAATCGCACAGTCTCCTGTTAATAGCGGCCTAATAACGCCTTCTCGTGTTTTTCATTTTTAATGCATGCCTTATGAAAGCATCTCTCCAGGGGAACGTGCACGCTCCTACATTTGAATGAACACAGCTCCAATAAATCTTAAGTTTATGCAACAAATAAATGAATAACAGCAAAGGAAATATGAATCCATCTTAACAGCCCCTCTTCAGCGTCAAAAGAAAATATTGCTCAATTTAAATTTAATGACTGGTTCCATCTTTGCTGCCGGAGTGGCTGGGCGCAGCGCTGCTGCCGTAATAACAATAATAGACTGTTTTATGGGCTGCCCTTCACACGGGAG
>JAFVLL020025876.1:15000-17355 GCA_021397915.2 Tor tambroides | reverse complement strand
CGATTAATCGGATAAAAAAAAAAAAAAGCCCAATTTTCTTTTTTCTTTTTTTTTTTATTAACAAGAAACACTTCCACATTCTGCCCAATGTAATTCAAACAAGCATGCCAACTGAAAACATACAGTGCTTAACAATTTATTATCCCACATGTCATTATAAAGAGATAACACAAATATTTTAGGAATCTGTCAAAAAATTGTTTAAATCTAAAAATGTTATTGTCATTTATTGGGTAAATAACAAACTGAAACAACTAAATAGTATTTATTCACATAATAACACAAAATGGCTATCATAACAGCTTGCATTCTTGCTGACATTATGTACTTTTTGACTGTAATTGGTTATCTGAAAAAAAACAAAAACTATAAAGCGCTTCGCTATTTTTTTCTGGCTTTCTTTCATAGATAACAGCAATAATTAGCCTATATTAAAGCATTAGAAATGGTCTACTACTGTTACTAAAGAGCTTACACAAATTGGAGGACTAACCAATACAGAAAGCTAAAAAATGATTTTGGCAATCAGCAATACAGTTAGTTTACAACAGCAGTGGCACAAACCTTACATCATTTGTTAAAAACCTTAGGCTACATAAATTTATTTTAATAGCACTATATATAGGCTAGTGATATAGTTTAGAATATAGTTTAAATCTCTACATTAAAAATTAAAATAATAATAAAGGTAATAAAGACAAATAAAAACACAAACTCAAGGTTAACCAACAGGTGAGAGTAATGCTCTGCAGGAACACACGTTCAGTTTGATCACAGTCACGTCTGTCATTTCTTTATCCTGTAAAAAGCGGTTATGAAGCGTCTGACAGACAGGCAGAGAGGCGTTGATGTACCTGCCGATTTACTTCCCCGGTTTAAAGAGCGGAGAAGCTGAGTGTTGACTCTATCTGGTCGAGACCGGGAAAAAGAGTACTGTATGGGCCTGTTGGCATCCTCGAAACCAAGAGGATGAGTCCATCGATAAGAGACCTCCTGGATGTGCCACACCGATCGACGGCCGCGATAGCCCAAGTCAGCTTTCAATCTAATGGCCACACCGCTCCGTTTGCCACGGCGTCTACGACGTTTCCTCCAAAGAGTAACACAAGGTCGCCGCTGCAGGTAATCAGGGATGTCCCACAGGAACGATGGAAAATGCAAACGGGCGACCTCCGATCCAATGTAATCCCCACTCAGCACAGCATTTCAAATCTCCATAAACGATTTACGGTCATAAATGAATTGTTCCACACCATCCCAGGCTAAAACTAAAACTATATTTAAAAACAACCAAAGTACTAAAAACGACAGACGGCGTGCCAGACACAACGGCGCCATCTTGCTAGCATGTTTCTAGCGTGATTAGCATGTTGTTACCGTGATTAGCAAGTTACTAGCATAATTCTAACATGATTAGCAAGTTACTAGCATGTTGTTAGCATATTTCTATGCTAATCCAGTTATAACCAGCTCAAACCAGTGGGTTCAATTAAAAAAAAAAAAAACAACTTGAAACCAGCTTAGGCTGGTTGCCTAGTCTTAGCTGGTTTAAGCTTGGTTGGTCTTTTAGCAGGTCTCCCAGCTTGAGCAGCTAAGACTAGCCTGACCAGCTAAACAGTGGCCAAAACCACTTTAAAACCAAATTTGGGAGACCAGCCAAAGCAGCAAATCAGCTTAGGTTGGTTTTTTCAGCAGGGACTTGTTAAGCTTTGCTATAAGATGCCATAAGATTCATCGTACAAAAGTTTTGACCCCCTCAATGAAAGTCTATGGGATTTTTGGTGGTTTTGATAATCATCATATCGTCATCATGACAGTAAGGATGGCCTGAAGGCCTGGCAGGAGTGAGAGAGCTTACCCTTGTAAAAAAAGAAGTGCACTTAAATGTATTGAACATGCATTTGCCAGTGTACTTCAAATCAAAGTGTATTTTTAACAAGCCGCACTTGTAGGTAATGTAACATGTATGACATAAAAGGCCACTTGAGTGTACTTAAAAATACACTTTCATGACTTTAGCGTTGTTTAACATGCTTAAGTGCACTTTTAAAAAGCGTACTTTGTAATAATGTCAAATTAAAAGTTTTACTTTAAAGTACATTTCTTTTAAGTCATTGTGTTTTAAAAATCTTTTGTTTTGCTTTAAAGAAGCACACTTATTTTGATATGTTTACTAACATACTAAAGCACATGTAAAGTGTTTTTTTTATTATTATTAAAATGTATAATTATATAATGTATAATATTTTAATATGTAATTTATAATTATTACAATTTTAACTAGTGTATTGTTCAATATTATATTTATAATTAATTTTTTTAATATGTACTAAATTAAAACATCATCATTACACT
>JAFVLL020025876.1:0-10000 GCA_021397915.2 Tor tambroides | reverse complement strand
TATCAAAGCTTAATTTTTGATTAGTAGTATGCATTGCTAAGAACATAATTTGGACAACTTTAAAGGCGATTTTTGCACCCTCACATTCCAGATTTTCAAATAGTTGCATCTCGAACAAATATTGTCCTATCCTAACAAACCATACATCAATGGAAAGATGATTTATTCAGCTTTCAGACATCATTTATTTCTGTGAGGCAGTGCTGAATTTTCATCAGCCATTACTTCAGTCTTCAGTGTCACATGATTCTTCAGAAATCATTCTAATATGCTGATTTATTTTCAGTTTTGAGACTGTTGTGCTGCTTAATATTTTTTCTGGAACCTGTGATACTTTTTTCTTTGATTCTTTGATGAATAAAAAAGAACAGCATTTATTCAAAATAGAGTCTATCATAAAAAGTCTATCACTTTTTATCCATTTAACACATCCTTGCTGAATAAAAGTATTAATTTCTTAAAAAAAAAAAAAAAAAAGAAAATTTACTGAGCCCAAACTTTTCTATTTTGAATAAACACTGTTCATTTAAACTTTTTATTTATCAAAGAATCCTGAAAAAAGTGTTTGAAAATATTAAGCAGCACAACTGTTTCCAACACTGATTATAAATCGGCATATTAAAATGATTTCTGAAGGATCATGTGACACTGAAGACTGAAGCAATGATGCTGAAAATTCAGCGTGGCTTCACAGGAACAAATTATATTTTGAAGTATATTAAAATAGAAAACTGTTATTTTAAATCGCAGTAATATTACACAAAATAAGTTGTTTTTCTGTATTTTTGATCAAATAGATACAGCCTTAATGAGCATAAGAAACTTCTTTAAAAACCATTAAAAATCTTACTGATCCCAAACTTTTGAATGACAGTGTACATATATACATGTATATGCTGCCTATGAAACCTTTTACATGTAATTTCCCATAATATGGAAAATAATCTGTCCATATTTGTTATGAATAACTGTTATTGAAAACCTCATGTTTTATGCCTTAAAGTTTATCTACATGCAATTCTACTGCTGTTTGTTTGTTTGTATATTTATTTATTTATTGCAAAATTCCAGAAAATTCCATCTCTTCCAGAAAAATTGACCAAAACTATTAATGACTTATTGTTTGTGTACATTTACATTATGGGGTCCAAATGTTCCCACACGTATTACAAGAAAAGAAATCCAAGGCACTTCTTTCAATCCAAAAAAGTTAAAAAGCCTTTGTTTAGTAGTAATACCAGTAAATTATGACCTTGCGGGGTATGAGGAAACCGGTTATTTCCTCATGGCTGCAAGTGCACATTCAGTACATTTAAGTGTACTTCACAAGGGTTTTACAAGTATTGGTAGCTGAAATTGTAAAATGAATGGCAGTATTTATATATGAAATGTTATTATAAATCTGATAGTTCCCTGATTGTTTAATAATGTGCTTCAGTCAGGCAAAAAATACACAAATATAGTGATTTTTGAAAGTGAGCATCACCATGTTGTACTCATTTGTTTATTTGGTAAAAACAAACATGGCAAGGAATATTTCCTGTTGATGTAATCCTTCATCATCTTAAGATATTTAGAAATTTCTTAAAGGAATAGTTCACCCAAAAATTAACATTTGCTAAACAGTTACTTACCCTCAAACCATCTTAGATGTAGATGAGTTTGTTTCTCCATCAGAACAGATTTGGAGAAATGTAGCATTACATCACTTGCTCACCAATGGATCCTTTGCAGTGAATGGGTGCCGTCAGAATCAGAGTCCAAACAGCTGATAAAAACATCACAATAATCCACACCACTCCAGTCCATTAAAAAAGCTGTGTGTTTGTAAGAAACAAATCCATCAATTTTTTTAACTTCTTACCACAATACGTAT
Organism: Tor tambroides; assembly: GCA_021397915.2. Lineage (NCBI taxonomy): Eukaryota > Metazoa > Chordata > Actinopteri > Cypriniformes > Cyprinidae > Tor > Tor tambroides. Next base: position 8,124 of record JAFVLL020025876.1, on the reverse strand, counting down.
TCATAATCTATAATCATGCTTCCTCCATTAAAAAAGTCAGTCCCTGTTGTCGTCTCACATTAAATCCACCCACAAATTGGTTTAGAACTATTTTGGACTGTTTTCACTCATAAACAATGCTTTATCTGTGCAGATTTCTCTCTTGATTCAGGCAAGTAATATTATGGATGCAGGACTTGTATTTTAGCCAGATGCAATGGTTTGAAGTTAAAAATGTCTTTAATGATGGATTTGTTTCTTACAAACATGCAGCTGTTTGCTTCACAAGACGTTAACTGATGGACTGGAGTGGTGTGGATTACTTGTGGATTATTGTGATGTTTTTATCAGCTGTTTGGACTCTCATTCTGACGGCACCCATTCAGTGCATTGGATCCATTGGCGAGGAAGTGATGTAATGCTACATCTTGGATGACTTGAGGGAGAACAAATTTTCAGCAAATTTCATTTTTGAGTGAACTATTCCTTTACGATGTTTTGTGAATCCAGCCGCTGGTTTTGTGTGACATCAGTATCTGAAATGTATTTGTCATTTGTTTATGATTTAAAACGCTGTAGTTCAGTTTGTTCTCAGCTCTGACTCTGTCTTCTTCTGTTTGTAGGAGGCTGGACCCCTCCAAGCGTCCTCTTCAGATGGTCTATGACTACCTGACTGCTATGGGCTATGAAGACCCACTCCGTGTCCAGCAGGAAGCCGCCAACTCAGACCTCAGCTGCATGATCCGTTTCTACAGTGGTGAGTTGCAGGCCGTGGGAGGCGGATTTCAGCCTGATCGCTGGCGCCTCCAGCTCTATTGACCGGGGCAAAATCCCAGAGCTCTGTGAACAGTTTGCTGGCTTTACAGAGCAGACTCTTTGAGTCCACAGAGCTGTTGTGTTGTTTCGTATCCGCTTGAGAGGGAAGCTTGTGCACCGTTTCTGCGACTGGGTGTAGTCAAACACTACTGCACGGGTGCAAATCTGTGTTTTCGTATATACAACCCTTTTCCCTGTTCTCTCTTTGGCCTGACAGCTGTGCAATGAATAATGGGCTTTTTCTCGAGTCAGGCATCAGTGTTGAGGGGATTGTGTCTGATTCTAGCTCTTTCTCTTCAGTCACACAAAGGATGCCAATTATGCTTTTGTTCCAGCATCCATCATGTACAAACCTCTTCCTGATGATGTTGAGATTGGGGGGAAAAAAGCATCAGCAAAATGTGTTTTTCCTCCCTCCAACAAAAAAGTACTGTGGCACTACCACAATGTAGTTGTATTGGAAGGTAATACTATGGTATTAAATGATACTATGGCATGTCCAAAACAAGGTATTACCGTGGTATCATATCCAGATAACCATGGTAATACCATCAAGCTTTTTTTGCTGGCCATTTCTGTCAAGTAATGAATCAGTACACATAACTACTGTGGCAATTTACTATTATATCCTGTATTATTACACACACCCCATTAAACACACACACACACACACACACACACACATACACATATGGATCAGTGATGTTTAAAAGGAAGGCAAGTTCTTATAAATACCAAAGACTATATAAATACGAAGATGTTTATTTTTACTATGAATGGGAGAAAGTGCAACTTAAAATGTTGTCTAAATATGGAATGGTATATATAAATATAAAATAAGTTTACGTTGAAGTACTAAAATGACTAAGTACTAAATTACTGGGTAGAAATGTATATTAAAAAGACAAACACTTCGGAAATGTACTCTTTGTATTCATGTTGGTTTTAAATGGTTTTGAAAAATTTGAATACTATTTTTAAGGGATGTTTAAATTTATTGACTCAAAAAAATCGTGTTATATGACCATAATAGAAAAAAATAACACATTTGTTTTTATTTTTATTTATTTATTTATTGGAGAGTCAAGATATGATGTATTTAGGAGGCTTATTGAACATGGCACACAATCATGAAGGTTTAGAGTCCTCTTTAATGTCATTTCCTGTTTCTTGGTTCCTGTGGCTTTAATGTGACATTCACTATGCTTTGAATGGTGAATGAGTGAGCAAGCGAGCGGTTTTGGCCACAGCTTCTGCATAAATGTAAATCCTAAAGCAATGTCTGGTGCATGATGAATTCAGCACAGTGGCGATATGAATGGACTTGATTACATGCAGTGTTTTCCACAGTTTTTTCATAAATGTAAATATTGCACAGAATATAACCAAGGATATTGTAGTCCCTACATATGTTTAGTTAACTAAATCTGAAACTATTAAAAATCATTCTCAGTAATTGAAATAAAAGCTGAATTTTAATAAAATATAAATATTAGATGAAAACCTTTAACTTTCAAAGCTTGCCCTTATACTATAAAACTTACACAACAACAAATAAATAAATACATAACTTGGAAAAATTAGAAATGTTACCTTGGTGACTAACTGAAATAGGCTACTAAATTTATTTAATTTAAAATACAAATAAAAAAGCACATATTACTAAAACTTAAAACAAATTAAGTAAATTAAAATTAAAACTAAAAATATAAAAATAAAGCCCATTCAAACTGTTAAAGGGATAGTTCACCCAAAAAGAAAATTGTCACAGTTGCTGGTAGACATTGACTTCCATAACATTTTTTTCCATACAATGAAAGTCAATGGCTACCGTCAACTGTTTGGTTACCAACATTCTTCAAAAAATCTTCTTTTGTGTTCAGTAGAAGAAAGAAACTCATACAGGTTTGAAACAACTTGAGGAAGAGTAATTTATGTCAGAATTTTCATTTTTGAGTGAACTATCCCTTTAATAAATTACTATAATAGTGTATTTGTTTGTGATCCTTAACCTTAAAGGCAGGGTACATTTTGGTTATGCTGGTTGAAAATCTCTTCACATCCCAATAGCAATTACTAAGTTAAGTGGTCTAAATGTATTTATATCGTCTGTGGAAGGCTTAGGACCATAAAATGTTCGTCCAATCATATTCCTCGGTTCAAGGGCTGCTATAGGCTGTCCTACCTGCCTGTCAACGTATGTATTTGCATACCTCTGCTCACCCTGTTTGCTGAGAAATGATACAGATACGTCATCAGTGCGTTCCATTGTGCTATTGCAAACCGAGCGAGAATAGAAGGTGTTATTATTGTAATATTATGCGCTCTGTACTCTGTTTTCTCACCGGTGAACAAGACATGAGGTTGCATTCAACTCTCCACCAACCCTGTCTCTCACTAGCTGTGCTTCCATTACCCTGTTTTTATGTGCATTTTGAAGTATCGCATCAGAAACGAGTGATGGAAACTGCAAATTTCGAATAAAAACCCCTTAATTCGCAAAAAAGTTTTACGCTCGCTTGAGGTGGTATTTGACTTGTGCGAAAAAGGGTTCATGCGAATAATGGGAGATGGAAACGCATTTGCCGGAAAAATTCCTCCATGCACATAAAAAACGTCACAAGACTTTGTGCTATGGGACGGCAAAACCTGACTAACCAGCGGACCGATTTCGTTCCATAGCATCTGAAATGTTATTATGGTCATTCTCAAATGCCCGAGCAGTCTGTCATCAAAGCATTTCTGTATAATTGCCTCCCAGAACTGTCTTACATGACTTTGTTCCCAAACAGCAGGCATCCACGAAAGCATTGACCGCATTCACTGTGTTTTGTCTGCTCGCGCAAGTAATTTTTTATTATATGAAAATTATTATATTCAGTGGCTCCTCTTACTTTTGTATGTAGTGCCAGTTTATCAGGAAGTGATGATTTATGACTCGTTGGATGGAAATGGTGCTTATTCGCAAATGTTTTTTGCGATATTCCAATTTTGCGCAGAAGTTAAATTCACAACTTTGCGAATTGTGTCGCTGGTTAGCCTCTGGTCTGCCTGAGTGTGTTCATGTGTTTTGGAGGAGGTGTGGCTTTGGAGAGTGATCTGCAGGGAGGATGGGATCTTATGCTTTCAAAGCTAGCTTACTATTGCTAGCCTCTCCGAAATTGCGTACCCTATCTTTAAGCAATAATGATGCATTATTACATAATGCAAAGCTTTCATGAACTGCATTAAATTTCCCTGCATATGGCTGCGTCCTCCATACTGTCCTTCCTGAGTGTATTTAAGCAGCGGCTGTTAGACGCAGACTATCTCTGGGCCTGAGTAGCCCACAGCTCCCCTTGGTCCGGGGCAGTGAGTAAATGCCCATCTGTCAGGGCCGCAGGGGAACGGAGACATACCATTCCTCATCCTCAGGTGCTGTCAGGGCCATGGCGGTGAGCTACAGTCCCGCACGTCCGCCTGATATATGGCCACAGAGACTGAACGGATGACCTGCATCCTCCTCATTTGTACTCTGTGACTGCGGGGACAGGTGAGACTTAGTGGAACAGAGTGCTGTGTGTTTGCTATCCTAAAACCGTCCTGACATCTCAGAGGTGAGGAAGACAATCGATATCGTATAGTTTGGTAATGGTGCTTTATCAAAAAGTTGCATTGATCTACTGACGCCAGCTATTGATTTTCACTTGTTTTTATTTTACATCACAAGGCTTTATAGTTTCTTGGGTATCACAAAACACACTGCTTTTGAAATAGGGCAGATGATGCAATGAATGAGAATAAATCAAACTCTATTTGTAATAATAATAATGTCAGCACACCCCCAGGTGCTGAATGCTTTACTCACACAGTTGTGTCTCATTCACTAGTGTTATCATTTAATAATAATATTTAAGGCCCCGTAATTTACAGATTTCAGGCCAAGGTGAAATTTATGCATGTATTTTCTCAGCTGATTTGGTGCAGTTTGGATTTGAATTGGTACTACAGTTTTAATGGTAGCTGAAAACTTTATGAAATTAAAGAAAATATTAATAAACAAATACGTAATGACCAGGGAAAGACTGACAGAATGCGAGCAAATGTAAGTTTACATCATTTTAAATACTTTTAATTTCTTTTAGATGTAAATCAACTACTTGGGTATGATAGTACTTGTGAAAAAGAAGTGATTAATTGTATTAAATGTGCACTTTTAGTGTACTTCAAATCTTAAAATTTTTTATAATAATAAGATAAAAGACCACTTAAGTGTACTTTACTTAGAGAGTACACATTCATGGCTGTTTCTTAACTAAATTAAGTATACTTATAGCCTATATGATAGTAATGAAATTAATAAATAAATGTTAACACTTTTAAAAGTTGCAATACTTTTAATAAGTTTAAAACTACCTACATTTACAGTTTGATCATTATAAATGTGTAATTACAAAAACATTTTAATTAATCACATACAAGTTTCAAAGGACATTAGGTACATTTTTATCTTACCATAAATGCTTGTCAGTATATTCAGCAGTACTTTAACCATATTTCAAAGACAATAGAAGTATTTAAGAAATTTCATGTGAAGATGTACTTAGGTCCTACTTAAAAAAAAGTTCAACTAATTATATGTAATATAAAGGTAAACTATAATGCATTTTCATTTAATTGCAATTAACATGCACTTAAAGGGATAGTTCACCATTGACTTCCATGGTATGGAAAAAAAATACTATGGAAGTCAATGGCTACCAGCAACTGTTTGGTTACCAACATTCTTCAAAAAGTATTTTGTGTACAACAGAAAAAATAAATTCATACAGGTTTGGAACAACATGAGGGCAAGTAAATGATAAATAAATCAATAAATTTGGGTGAACTATCCCTTTAAGTCCAAAAAGTTTATATTCAGTTCACACTTAAGTGTATTCTATAAAAAGTATGTAATTTCCATAAGGACTCTTTTTTTTTTTTTTTAATTTATTTATTTTTTTTCTCTCTCCAAAGTACAAGTGGACTTTTTCACAAGGGAATCAAAGGACTGTGTTTTCACAAGGAAATGTGTTTGCGGAAGAGAGTGCAATTACAATTGAAGCAGCCATTGTGTTGAATATGATTTGCATCATGTTATGTACCAGAATAAACAGTGAGTGAAAAGAAAACCGATGAGAGCTGCAGCCTAGGCGAAACCTTTTGTGTTTCTGTTTGTTTTTATGCCTCTGAATCTCATCTTGTAAGATGATAAGCTCAAAGATGCAGGGCAGGGTGAATTTGAGGTGTCAGTCAAGATCCAGCCTGACCAGTTTCATAAAAGAGTCATAAATGCTCATTTTATCTCTTTGTTTAGGCAACAACATAAAATAGATGTTAGTATGTTGATGTTAACAACAAATTAGTGTGTGTGTGTGTGTTTGTTGCGTTCATCTTTTGTACTGTCATGGTGAATGCTGTGTTTTTATCTTTCTAAGGTGTGTTATTGTGTAATTGTTCCCAGCAGATGGTTCAAGGTACAGTGCAGCTGCAAAAAAAATGGAAAGTTTCTTACAATATATTAATGTTGTTGATATCCTGGAATCTGTTATGATTTCCTCTAATACACCAGACAGCTTCAGTGATTTATTTAAAATCATATAGTGAGATGTTACATATGTATGCATATTTTGTGTGTTAATTGGGTGAGTGTGCAAGTGTGTTTATGTGCTTATAAACATATTCATATCCCTATTGAACCAATGTGAGAGTACCAGAAGACTGTTGGAGAGAAAGCCCGCTGTAAAGCGTTTCAGTCCTGATCACGTCACATCCTATCTATGATGTTGTAAAATGTCTTACTGAAGATGATGTCTTAAATTTTAAAGCTATGTCTCTTTATCTAGGGAATATCTGATTTCAGGAATGGTGTTTGATGGCTTGTTAAAGGGAACAACAGTTGAGTGGCTGCTGTATTCTGTGCACTTTTGGACTCAATTTAGCCAAGATAGATCAAGGAAGAAAGAGAAAAAGAAAGAGATTGCTGTCCTCACAGTGAGTTCAGGCTGGTGGCTTAGATGCTGGCTGCAGCCTGTGAGATTTGGCCACTCGTTTTGTTAACTTGTGGGAAAAACACACGTCCAGAGTCAGAGCCAGCTCAGCTTGTGTGAAGAGCTACAAACAAACACTCAGTCAGTGGACTTCAGAGTAAAAGATGCCGTGTCTCTGATAATGTGGACAAAAGTTGCTCAAAATAAAGCCTTCAAAAGGGGTTTTTCAGAGCAGTGCTATAGAAGAACATTTTTGGGTTCCACAAAGAATGAATAAGTCTTAAAAGAACCATTTTTTTTCTTAGCTTGAAGAATATTTTATATAATCTGAAGAACCTTTTTCCAGTACCTTTTGCATGTCTCCATGGATGTTAAAAATCTTCATGGAACCACAGATGGAAATAAAGAAGCTTTATTTTTAAGAGAGTAGGGCTGGGTGGAAAATATCCACCCCAATGTCAAGAGAAAACATTAACTAAGAGGTGACTATTTCACATCAGTCTGTACAATTTGATTAGTTTTGAAAACACACTTAAACACATCCATCAGTGGGGCGTTAGTGGATCAGACAAAAACGGATGAGTCAGATCTCAGGAGTTCATGCAAATTTGCCAAAATGTTAAGTAGTTACAAATTGTCATGAGAGCATGTTGAAATATCGATTTCCTGGTTTTAATCAATCTTCATTTAAACAAACCAATATCAATCTTTTAGTCTCTGTTGTTTTCAGTTGATGTGAAAACAAAATTTCACTAAACATCATTTGTAATGTGCATCCTATTCAGTAATCACAATAAGCTTTGTGCTGTGCTACTTTCAATAAGAAACAGTCTCAGATTTCAAATTCTGTCAGTTCTATCAACAATACGTGTGGTTTTGGTGCTTTAAATGTGGTGTGACAGATTGCTGTAGTGCCTCAATTCAAGCGGCACGTGAACCGATCAGTTCTTCCTCATTACTACTAGTTATAGTGCAAAATAAAGATGAATGAATGAACATCAGAAGTTCAGCTTACTGAAACCATCTCGTGTATTCATGTTTCAACAGCTTGGGTCACAGAAAGCTACATTTCCCTCACAAAAGTCCATAACTTGTTTGTTAGATAGAAAACAAGAACTCTAGAGAGGGGATTTTTGCCAAAAATATATTCTTTATTATAAATTTAATTAGATTTTAATGATGCATGTTAATGATGCCAAAATGCAACAACATAATTGGAAGTAGAAACGTAATTAAATCATTAGAACGGTCAAATAAATTTGCAGCTTAAATGTTTTCATATAAAGTATTTCTACACTAAATAAATATATATATATATATA
>JAFVLL020025874.1:0-17139 GCA_021397915.2 Tor tambroides | reverse complement strand
ATGGATAATTTTGACCCATACCATGTATTGTTGGCTATTGCTACAAATATACCCCAGCGACTTAAGACTGCTTTTGTGCTCCAGGGTCACAAATATCTGCAGTGATCTTTCTTACTGACAAGTGCTAGATAAATTAAACAAACATGATTCATCATCAGTACATTTTACTTTTGATACTTAAATACATAAAAAAAGATCAAGTACTTCTGGACCTGGACCCCAAAAAGATGATTTTATTTCCCAGCGGACTGATTCAGATCCTGACACTCAGAATCTGCGCTGAAGTCCATCTGTTATTAAATCAAGTGCTTAATAGTTCTGGATGCAGAATTCATCATCAGACGGTCAGTGAGCGGACCGAGGGACTGCGGGGGGTCTGTTCAACAGATCTGTTGTTAAAAGCGTGTGCAAATTAAAACTGACAACATCCCACAGATCTGAGTCTGGACGGTCTGGAGCTCAGCATCATGTCAGGACAAATCACATAAGCCTACAGATAACACTATTATTCCAGTATAAGTACTCACTTTCGTCATGTGACACAGCAGCCACAACAGCACTTATGTTTTATTTTATTTTTTTCCTTTTTTTTTCGAAACATTCCCAAATGCATTAACTATATCATGAAATATCTTGATTCTCACCTTTATAGATTGTTAGCTGATCTAGTGGGCGATGGTCAAAGTAACCTAATAATGTAGTCTATTAACTATGGATAAAAACCTGTCTGTTTACTTAATTAACAGATATTGGTGTCATGCCATAACATATTTTAATACAAATGACTTTATATTTAATGTGAATTTAACATTGAAAGTTAATGTGAATAAAAACATTGTAAGTTAGGCTACTAATCATAACACTTTCATTGTACAGAAAGAGATCAAATAACATTTTTACTGACAGTCTAGAGCTCAAGCACTCTCAAAAACTCCCATTAAAATCAGTGAAGCTGTTTACACTAGGAAATGAATATCTTACTTACATATTTGTACACACATTTGCACTTTGTTGTTTCTGATGAGAGAATTCGCCAGAAAGAGGTATTCAGTCAGCGAGCGAGTGAAGAAACAATCGCATTTTAGCGATGACTCATCTGAACACCTCTGATTGGTCATTGCATTCATAAGCTCAACAGAATCGTGTGTGATTGGTTATAATGCGCAGTGGCGTAAAACGGCGTCTGTCTCTGGCTCAGCGCCAGCCAGCGACCGCAGATTTGAATTTAGCAGCTGATAACGCACTGAACGTTCTAATCACGTGATTGTATTAAATATAGAAAGCATTAATCTGTTATTTTTTTTGTCTTTTGGAAGCTGCATTCAAAATACACTTGGCTCAAAAATCTGAGGGGGCACGTGCCCCCTCACTTTGAATGGGCATGACGCCTTTGATCCTACAGTAACGAAGTAAATATTTACCACTGCGGACTGTATGAAGTGAATCTGGTAATTGAACAATATAGACTGCAGCTGAACTGAAGCATCGGGACAATCCACCTGATGAAGAAGGTAAAAGCGTCTCCTGAGTGTGTGTTTGATGAGTCTGAGGCTGTTTAACATTCTCCACCAGTGTTACTGATATTCATTCGTGTACCGCTGTGAGAAACACAAATATTGGATTAATCTTCATTGCTGCAGGTCTGCTCGAGCTTGTTAAGTTCAGTCTTCCGTACAGGCTCGCGCTGAAACACAAACACATCTGCAGCTTCTCTACTGAGCCACAAATCTGGCTGCTTGTTTGAGTTGGGGATCGACCTGAGCCACACTGATTCCCATGCAGTTTACCAAGGATCGACTAGGCCTTAAAAATAGTAATAATAAATAAAGATGTGTAAGCAGAAAACCTCTATTGAAAAAGCAGATGTAACCATTTTCATCAATTTATTTCTATTGTGTTTGACCCACGTTTTACGTTTAAAATTAGCTGCACAGACACTAATTAGTTGTATTATTTTATTTTCTAGCTAAGTATAACTTATCTAAGTACATAGTATTTACCAGGTGTCTTTTATTCTAATAATAAACCCAACCAAAAATATTATTTCACAGATTTTTGACCAGGATTATTATACCTAAAAGCATAAAAACTGAAGCAAGTGTTTATTTTGTTACTTGAAATAAAATATAATATAAATATGAAATAAAATATGTAATATATAAATGTAATATAATATATAAAATATAAAAAAAAAAAACATTGAACTTATTTTATTTCAGGTAGTTGCAGAGACAAATTTTTACATTTTCATTTAGTTTAACGTGATGTACTAAAATAGCTAAAGCTAAAATAAAATATGAAAAGAAAAAAGGGGGAAAAAAGACATTCAACTAAAATGAAAAGAAAAACAAATTATATATATATATATATATATATATAAATAGTGTCCCAATAGAGTCCTAATGATACTGTTTTTTTGTTTTTTTTTTGATGGCGAAACTCAAATAGATGAAGAAACTGAATTCTTGGATGTTTCAGAAGACAGCTCTTGAGTCTTAAATCTCATACGTTCTCATGTATTTCATACTTTAATGTCTGTTTACTCTTTGCTGGTTTTCGAAGTGTTGATTTCTGGTGAATTGCACTGAAACTTTCCAAAACACATCTACGTATTGAAGCATGCACATTTATAACCCTAAATCAGAAATAGTCCCCAAATTTAAAGAAGAAATAAACAGTGCTTCAAGCTGTTTGAAATCCAATGGTCAAAGTGACTACAGCACAATATACGAGGTTTTTCCACGTTACAGTGCTGATTTATGAATCATGCTGTGCACTGATATTCTGTGTGATTGTGAGCGCAGAGGCTGTAATGAAGAGGATGTAATGAGCCGCTACAATAAAGCTGCTTTTGATGCTTCCTTATTCATATCAAAAATACATTTTCTCCTTTTTGTGTTACAGAAATATCTGTTATATTATCAGTCCATCACATTTCAGGAAACAGACGATGTTCTGAACACATCTGACGCAGTCAGCAGTAATATTCCCAGTTATTTACAATTTAAAATGCAGCATGCATAAATAACTACTGAGTTTATCCTTCAGCTTGTATAAACAAATGGGGAATATTTACACTATACACTTATATTGGAGGCATGTCAAAAATGGAACATTGCAAATAAACGTTTAAAATGCAATACTACTGTACAGTTTTGAACCATATAAACATGATTTTTCCCTAAGCATTACACATTATAGAATTACTCTGTCTGGGGGGCAGTTTTATGTCATTTTCACCAAATGAGCAGATAAAGTACTTAAACTAGTTACTTTTTAGCAATGTGATGTAACTATATGTAAATTCAGTAATGTAAACATACTGTAAGGCATCTGTTGCTTATCCAGTTTCCAAGTAGCAGCTTCACAAAACTGTATATTAAACATCACATATGATCTGATTGGCTTTAATTGTCACATTTACATTCAGCCAAATTACCAAAATCACCCCTGGTTGGGTCACAAACAGCGTTTTATATATATATATATATATATATATATATATATATATATATATATATATAAACCTTAAAAGACAAAAATTCAAAAATTTGAAGTGAAAACAAAATATAAAAAAATACAATTTGGAAAAAATATTCAGTATATCAATGATACTCATATAGCACTAGTATATATTTAGTAACTTTCTTTCAGTTTTAGTTTTAGTTATCTACATATCATGATATAATGGCTGATAGACAGATGGCTGGCAAGTTATGACAAATCTTGCAGGAAAAAAAATTAGATGACTAACTTTTAAGACTGTCTAAGCAGTTTATGCAACCTGCCACAGCTAATAAACATTTTTTGTTCAGTTTAACTTGAAATACTAAAATAATGTATAAAAATGTATTAAAACTACACAGCCGTTAAAATAATAATAATATTAATGATGCTAATTATAAAAACACAGCAAAATTACTCTAAAAAACTAAAAATATATAAAAAAAATTGAATTCAAAATATTAACAAAAACTATAATAGTATAGTATACAGAAATAGCACTAGTCACAAATGAAAGTACACAAATAAGTGTTTTTCTGCTTTTTAACCCAACACATTAATCTTAAGTGTGGTTTGTCTTTCCAAACTGACGGAGAAACATGATCATCTGTGATAATCGGCACACTGCAGATTATAAATCATGTACGTTGAACATTATATCACAAAGCAAAGCTCCCTATAGCGTCTATCTGAGCCATTACAGCTGCAGCGCAGGAGATTCACTCTGCTCGTCTTCAGAGAGAGAGTGTACAGTACACACACACACACACACTCTCTCTTATCAGCGGCGGTTCACCTCCATGGCCAGCAGTGTGTCAGACATTAAACTCCTGATATCAGGAGAACGGACATCCAGAGCCATTCAAAGCCAGTCTAACCTAAAGGAGAAGCAGCGAAATTACCCTTAAAACAAGCTTTGAGTGAACCGCCTTAAAAAAGCAGTTTTATGGCACGCTCTGTGTTTTACAGTCCTCCTCTCTCGGGCGATGTTGTTTGGTTTGCGGGCGTATCGTTTCTGACCCGCTCTCATCAAAAGTGTGCCAATCTATCAAAGAAAAGGTTCAATGATCGACGGCTTGAAGTGATAATTGCACGATTGCCTTCTTCCTCTCGCGGAGAAAGTGGCAGAATATATATCAGCGTGTTTGCGTGTGTTAAAATGTCAGATGGTAATCATCAGTCGAGTGGAATAATGATGAAGTGCTCGTGTCTTAATTGAAGTTTCACCTCGTGAGTGGCGTGCGGCTGTATTTTTAGGCACGCGTCGGCCCCCTCACTGCCCTGGCTGCTTTTCTCCAAAACCATCCCTAGAGTACAAGAGAGAGAAGAGCTACTGCTTCAGCTGGATGAATACTGTGTTTAGTATGCATGCATCAAATATTTGCACTTTTACTCCATTTGCTAAAATGTGCACAAAGCATGAAATACTGGATCCCAAAATGCAATGCAATGCACTCGACTTGACCTGCTGCTTACAATGTTGCAAATGAACAAATGTTCCAAAAATCATGTTTTACCCTAGCAACCGCATAGCAACACCATAGCAACCATTCAGAGCCAGCCAGAACATAGTTGCATCTATCTGTCTGAGAAACTTAACCTTCAAACTTCATCTATTTAAAATGTCAAACTTTAAACTACTTCACATTTTGAGGCCATCAATTAAATTTGTTAAAAAAAAGAAAAGATGTTAAATCTAGAGGTTGATATTACTTCCCAGTAATTCATGATCCTGCAATAGAAAGGTCAAGTCAATCAGACTGCATCGTGGGATACAGCATTTCACATGTGCTTCATTAAACAATATGAAACGCTCTACATTGGCAGCAACTCTGCAGTAGAACAAAGAAAAAAAATTACAAGGGTTTGCCAATACATTGCTAAAGTAATTATGAACTATTACAATGCCATAAAATAAATAATTAATTATAAATAATTAATATTTTAATATTGGATAAAATGGTATATTTATTTGACTAAATAATTTTAATAAATATTTTTAGTATGAATGAAACATGCATATATTAGTACAATGTTTTTGTTGTTGTTTAAATTATATCTATAATATTTTAATTTTATATATATATATATATATATATCTGTAGTAACTCTGGCCAGCATGTATAGAACTGTAGAGAAAAAATAAAATCCAAAATGGAAGAAGTTGAGAAAAATATTATGATATAATATCTGTTAATTAATAATAATAATAATAATAATAAAATGGATGTTGAGAAAATATTATGATAATGGCTGTTAAAAAACAAGTAAACAATAAATAATAGAAGGTGAGAAAATGTAATTTAATATCTGTTAAAAGTAAATAAAAAACAAAAAATAAATTTAGCATGCAAAAAAAGAGAGAAAATATTAAGATATAATGGATGTTAAAAATTATTTAAAAAACAATAAAATATACCTTCAAAATGGAAGAACTTGAGAAAATAGTATAATATAGTAGATGTTAAAAATAATAAAATGAATAAATACAAGATGGAAGATGTCGAAAAAATATGATATAATGGCTGTTAAAACTAAAAATACTTTAAAGATAGAATAAGTTGAGAAAAATATTATAATGGCTGTTAAAAAAATAATAAAAATAAATAAATATATTTTTAAAGATAAATACATATAAAAAGCCATTATGTTATGATATTTTTTACCAGCTTCTTCCATAACAAAACTGTAACAGTATCTCAATAATACTAAAATAACACTGATGCAGCCAGATGAAGGTGTCTTATTAAAGGCAGGATAATTATGCTTTGTACCTTTTGGAAGTGCTTTAAAATGCTTTAAACGCTGAGCGCCTGAACATGACGGGGTCACACAGTCTCTCCGGATCGCTCTCCTCATCTCTTTATTGAGGCCTGTGATTATGTTTCAGACTTATGAAATATTCCCCGCAGTCGGAGGGATGTTTAACCTCCGGCGCTGCTCGACAGGCGCACTTAATTCTCCATATTTAACCCAAATTGTTGCATATTCTGAAGAGAAACGTCTGGTGAAATCCACCTCAGCCAGATTTCCTAGGAAAATAATCAGCGTTTCATCAGCGCGAGGGGCCAGACTGCCAAACAATCCTCGTCTCCTCTATTATTTATCACACGTTAGAATTGCAGCATGACTCGGGGCTAAAACCTGTATTATGAAACCTAAGCGAGCTGGATGTGGAACAGAAAACAGCGTTTGTGAGAATCGCAATCAAAACAGGACGTTCTCTCGCTGTGAAGACTCGACGGCACGTGTAACGTGATTACAACGAGCAAACAAGAGACGTGACAAACAGAGCTGAACCTCACGCCAGACCGCACACGCAAATGCAGCAAAGCAATTAGAAAGAAGATTCCAGGTTATGTTCAGCTGAATGCATGTGGAGCGCGGCTCTGATTAACTAAGACAATACCGTCAGCTTTCAGCGCTCAGAAAAGCAGGCGCTTGGAGCTTGTGTTTCTGGTAAAGAATGAAAAAAATAAAATTGTTGGTTAGATGTCTAAATGATCTTTTAGGATAGGGCTAGTCTGCAATGGGAACAAATACATTTCATTTTGCTTGTTTTGATGCTTCTAAAACATTCAAATGTCCTGTTTTCTTGTGATCAGTGTTAAATATTACAAAAACATTTCTTACCATGTTCTAATAACTTTACACACAACATTCTTTGAACATTCTTTTTAATATTCTAAGATATAGCGTTAAATTCTATCATGATTAGAATGTTAAAGGTCACAAAAATGTTTCTTATGTACTGTTAAATTCTTAAATTTTTTAAATCGAAAACACATTCTTTGTTTATTTTTAATGTTCTAAGAACATTAAAATGTACACTTCTTTAACGTTATATAAAAATGACAAAAACGTTTTTCAACATTCTCCTAACTTTTTCACAGAAAACACTTTTGAACATTTATTATTAATATTCTAAGAAAGTTAAAATGTCCAGTATTTCTATAGTGATTATAATGTTATTTAAAAGGTTGCAAAAACTTTTCTTACGTTCTACTAACGTTATTTCACCCATCATACAACATTCTTGCAACATTTGTTTTTAATATTCTAAGAACCTTAAAAAATGTCCTGTTTTTGAACATTTCTAGAATATTAAAATGTCCAGTATTTAATGAAATGTTACAAAAATGTTTGACTAACTTTATTTTCACAGAAAATGCATCTTTTGAACATTCATTAACATTATGTTAAAATGTCTTTTCTGTCATGATTACAATGTTAAAGGTTACAAAAAATGTCTCTTGCAACATTCTCCTAATGTTTTTTGAACCTTCATTTTAAATATTCTATGAATGTTAAAATGTCACTTCTTTCTAGCACAATTAGACTCCGTAGACAACATTCTAAGAATATTAACATGTACAGGTGGATATGTTTATGCATCACCAATGCAATTAATGTGGATGGAGTATGTATCATACACTGTAGCCAATGTTTAAATAGCATATTAATTTTCTGCACCATGTATATTACCGGAGTATCAAAGCTCGCTTTTTCCCCCACCTCCAATCTCCCTGTCCCCCTCTGAAACCTCATCCACAACAAACCAGGAGCGTAACACACTCTTTCTCTGCATGTGCACTAGACACTTTTATAAACACTCCTTGCTACAAAGACTCAAGATCATACAAGTTTACTTGTGCATTGCACTGCAAATCATCTCGCACTCTGTGCTGCTTCCCCTAAAATATCTCTTTTGCACTGCATCTCATGTACAGTATTTATGTAAAGTTCTTGTACAGTCTCTCTCAGATCATGTGTATGTAGAGTCAACTATTTATAGTATATGTAGTCAGATGGTTAACTGTGTAGGTTCATTATTGTTTTTCTTATACTTCTATTGTTGTATGTTTATATTTATGTGTAGTTAGTAGCACCGTGGTCCTGCGAGACGCAACATTTCGTTCCACTATATCAAACGTCTGTTTGATTGCATGCAATTTGTAACTAAGTGCGTGATTTTTACTGTACATTTCTGTCATAGTCACCACTAATAACCTACTCCTAGATATAATGTAGAAACTTAAAATCCTCTGTAAAGCTGCTTTGCAATGATTTGTATCATGAAAAGCGCTATACAAATAAACTTGAATTGAATTGAATATATGTCCACACATGTAGCAGAATGACAATAAAGCATAACTTGACTTGACAACGCACGGTAAGCATGAAAGTTGGATGAAATGACAACACACACAGGTTTTACATTGACATTAGACTGTAAATAACCAGGAATATTGCTTCAGCCGCGTGTGTTCATGCTCATTTCAGTGGGAGGGGAAAACACGCATTTAAATCATAAAAGCAGCTGTTCAAACACTAAGATATCATAAACACTCTTTGCATTTTCACTCAATTAACTCATAATCTGCTTCAGCGATTGTACGACTAATTCACACAACATGAGCCAGTAAGTGTATATTAAAGCATGTTGACTGCTCAAGCAGAAGCCTGCATTTGTTATGGCATTCAAAAAAGATCAGCACTAATTGAGACTGAGAGTGAAAAAAACTTGATCATCTATATCAGAAAATTTGAGCAAAACAAAACGTTGCATGGTCACTTCATCCAGCTAACAGAGAACGTTCCCACAGCTTTCACTAACATTATGGAAAAGTTACAGTATGTAAATCTTAGAACAAAATCTACTTCATGAATGTTCTAATTACATATAACATTCTCAGAACATCATTATGATGTTATGTTTAATTTTTCATAATGTTATCATAAAATGTTGTGAGAACAATGTTTATGGAACATCCTTGCAGCGTTATTTGTACTTGATGAAAGTTCTAATAATTTTGAAAGAAAATGTTCTTAGACCAACATTTTCAGAACATACTTGTACGAATGTTATTCATATTTGCTGAATGTTTTTACGTTAGTAACCTTTAAACAACACTCTAATAATGATAAGAAAACTGCACTGTTTAATGTTTTTTTAGGATATTACAAATAAACACTCACATAAGGTTATTTTTTGAGTATAAATAGGGTTAATAGAATATTGTACTAACATTATTGTAACAATTAAAGTTCTAATAACGGCAGGAAAACTGGACTTTTAAAAATTTTTAGACTGTTACAAATAAACATTCAGAGAATGCTATGTTGTGAGTAAATATAAGGTTAGGAGAACAATGTCAAGTCTCTATTATTTGTATAGCGCTTTTAACAATGCAAATTGTGTCAAAGCAGCTTTACATCAGCTTGATATAAAGCTGGGTGGCTTTATATCAGCTTTACAGTATTTAGACGGGGAAACAGTGTGTCGAAATAGTCTCATTCTCCTCTGGCCAGACAAAATCAGCAGTTTAAATCTAGGCTGCAGCAGCGTCAGATTGTGCAGAGGACTGGTTCCTGACGTCTTGTCCCGATGGCCGTCTAGGAGACAGGGTCTTCACTGGGGATCTGTCTCTGGGGCTCATCTAGTTGTCCTGGTCTCCGCTGACGTTCAGGGCTGTAGAGGTCATCTCTAGGTGCTGATCCACCATCTGATCTGGATACGGACTGGATCTGGGTGGCTACGGTGATCTCGGAATAAGAAAGAAACAGACTAATATTAGCGTAGATGCCATTCTTCTAATGATGTAACAAGCACATTGGGTGTAATGGGAAGTGTTCCCAGTTCCGGTTGACCTAATTAATGCAGCCTAACAATCATTTAATGGATTTGAATTATAGAAATGCGATAGTGTATTATGTGTAAGCCAGGTTAAAGAGATGGGTCTTTAATCTAGATTTAAACTGACAGAGTGTGTCTGCTTCCCGAACAGTGTTAGGTAGATTGTTCCAGAGTTTGGGCACTAAATAGGAAAACGATCTCCCGCCCACAGCTGATTTTGATATTCTAGGTATTATCAAATGGCCAGAGTTTTGAGATCGCAGCGGACGTGAAGGACTATAGTGTGATAAGAGCTCACTCAAATACTGAGGTGCCAAACCATTCAGGGCCTTATAGGTAATTAGCAAGATCTTAAAATGTATATGATGTTTAATAGGGAGCCAGTGCAGTGTTGACAGAATGAACTCTCAATGTACTTTAAACAGCGTTCTAATAACAATAAGAAAACTGGACTTTTTAATGTTTTTAGAACATTACAAATGCATTCAGAGAACGTTATTCGTGAGTACAAATATGTTTAGGAGATTGTTGTACTAAGGTTATTGTAATCTTTAAATAATGTTCTAAACGCAACAAGAAAACTGGACATTTTAACATGATATAAACATTTCAAATTAATGTTTCCACAACGTTTTTAGAAGTTATTTTTGTTATCTGTGTACATGCATGTTATTCAGATGATCGATCTCTTCCCAGCTAACAGACAATGTTCTCAGAACGTTCTGGCAAGGTTCTCTTAAAGTTATGAACAAACGTTCCAGTAATGTTAATAGAACGTTCGTTCAAAATGATCATAATGTTCTCAAAACGCGACCACAAAAACATTATTTATAGATTGTTCATGGAATGTTTTTCAGAAACGTTTCAAGTTGGATGTTCAGCTAACATTTTTTTAAATGTTACAACTTGTTTTAGAATGTTCATTCTAATACATTTAAAAGTAACATTCTCATAATGTTTGCACAATGATGGAATGTTCACATAACCAATGAAAAATGTTTTTAAAACTGGACATTTTAAACAACTTAATGGCAACATTAGCAAAGCGTTCTTAGAAAATGTTGTTGTTGGCTGGGTTCTCAATGTGAAAGCTGGTTTGAGTGTCAGATTGATGAAACTCTTACAGCACTGCATGCTTCCACTGTTCATCACAGTGCAAGTGTGATTTCCTTTGTGGAGAGACGTTTCATTGTTTCATTCCGATCATTTGGCTCAGTGTGTTTTATGTGAAGAGGTCGGCAGACAGTTGAACCCGGGTGAATGATGAAACCGCCCGCAATCAGACGCTTTTAAAGAAGCAATAGTCCCGATCATGATTAGATGGTCATTGTTGAAGTCAGAGCAGTTGAGAATGAAACACATCGCTCCGTGCCAGCGATGCTCATGACTGTTCCTTTCCTGCAATGGCATCTCTAATTGAATTCAGAATGTGGAATACAAAAGATATAAACAAACAACGATGATACGGTTCATAATTACCAACAGCTTGTGATTCTGAATCAAATCCGTCAGTGTGAAAATGAGTCAAGAAAGTGTTTGCACAATAAAATTAAAGCATAATGTTCTGGGTTGAATATTATGAACAGCATCTCTGATATGCTGTTGATTCCCACAGATAATCATTTCAAATCATCTCTCGGTCTGAGAAATAAACCAAAATCATGTTTGCAGTAATGTATTTACAAAAATATGAGGAAAGACACTGCAATATGATAAAACACACACACAAAAAATAAACATTATATCAAGGAATAGTTCACCCAAAAATGAAAATTTGCTGAAGATGTGCACACCCTCAGGCCATCCAAGACATAGATGAGTTTGTTTCTGCATCTAATTTGGAGAAATGTAGCATTGCATCTGCAGTGAATGGGTGCCGTCAGAATGAGAGTCCAAACAGCTGATAAAAACATCACAATAATCCACAAGTAACCCACACCACTCCAGTCCATCAGTTAACATCTTGAGAAGATAAAAGCTGAAACAAATCCATTATTTTTAACTTTAAACTGTTGCTAAAATACAAGCCCATAACCCATAATAACGATTCCTCCTGTACAAAAAAAAAGTCCATATCCTGTTGTCTCTCACAGCAAAATCCATCCATATAGTTTTGGCTTGTAAACGGTGCTTAATCTGTGCTGATTTCTCTCCTGATTCAGACTAGATTACTTTTCATTGGAGAAAGCATTATTATGGATTATGGTGTGGATTACTTGTGGATTATTGTGATGTTTTTATCAGCTGTTTGGACTCTCATTCTGACGGCACCCATTCACTGCAGAGCATCCATTGCTGAGCAAGTGATGCAATGCTACATTTCTCCAAATCTGATGAAGAAACAAACTCATTTACATCTCAGATGGCCTGAAGTGGAGCACATTTTCAGCATATTTTATTTTGGGTTAATTATTCCTTTAAAATAAGACGTGAGTGATAATATTGTGCACTAACCTTGTTTGTGCAAGTTTTCTCTGCCTTTCTGAAGTGAAGCAGTGGTTTTTGCTTCTGTGGTCATCAGCAGCGTGTCTCTGCTTCATCTGTAATGAACCCTGAACAGTCCTTTCATTTACACATAGTCATTGAGCAGATGGATTTCATCCAAAGCTATTTAAAAATAATAAATATCACAAGCATTTCCACAATGTTTATGCTCTGAACGGAGGAAGAAAGAACACTTGGATGAAAACAAAATGACACTATGACTACTAAAATGGATTTTATATCATTTCAACACATTTACATGCTTTTTTGCTTGATCTGCTTTATAAAACGTCAGTATTAAAACAGTGTTATTTCAAAAGACTCTCAGATACATTTAGATTTTGCGGTTTATATTTTACTGCTATATTCAAAGGTAACATAAAATGACATTTACAATCCATTTTATAAAATATCTGTCCATATCAAAGCAAATATACAAAAAAAAAAAAAAAAAAAAGATTAGATAGTTAAAAGATGGCGTTTCACACCAGTATAGCAATTATTGGTTAACAACGGGAAAAAGAAAATCATTTGCCAAGTTATTATATTTTTAAAAAGACAAACATTTAATTCTTTATATTATATGTACTCATGAATCATTCCCAATAAGATCAGATACATGTTTTAAAAACATTAAATAGTTCATTTTAATTTCATGTTGACTTGAAAGTAACTGGGCTTGTAAAATAAGAATCAGTTTCTCTCTTTGCTGACAAATCACAAAATAGCTGTGCGCTCATATACAATATTCATAAAACAGAAATAAATACCAAGCAGGTTTCACTAAAAACAAGCTGTATAGTGCACATACAGAGCATTAGTGCATTCTCACTGCAGCAGGCCGTGGGTTTGATCGCTCAGTGATCGCTTCTGTCCTCTCTGCTGTCTTCATGCTCGGAGTCTCTCCGGCCTGTAATGACAGCGAAGCACATTAGCACAGAATCACATCACCGGCCTCCAGAGGTAATGCTGTCCAGAGAGCTGCGATAAAAAAAAGCCCTGGATTTCACAAATCCTATTTATTGAATAACATCTCAACATGAGAACTAACTTTCTTACAGGGAGGATACTGCAGGCTCACAAACTACATTTTGAAGTCAGTCACGTCGTGTGTTTTAGCCGCTGGTCTGCGTGAGAGCCGTCAGTGGTAATGTGATGTGACGTTCAGCGTTTCCTCTGCTGATTGTAGCAGATGAAGTGGCTGGAAAATCAGCTAATTTATGCGCTGCATTTAAATCAACAGCAAGTGAAACAATCCTCCAGCGGACAAAAACAGTTAGGATTCACAACGTCAGTCTTGAGTTGTGAACATTTGCCATAAGCTCAGATGAGAAACATATCGCAAATATTACAGTTTCTGTCATCATTTACACTCTTGTGCAGTCCCTGCAGTTTTTCGTCATTACTGTAAGTGATTGTGGAAGCTTGTTTATGCCACAGGATAAAAATAAATAAAAAGTTAATTGCAACTTTTTTATCTTACAATTCTGAGTTAATATCTCATAATCCAGACTTTTTTCTTCACAATTCTGAGAAATTGTGAGATATAAACTCATAATTTGGAGAAAAAAAAACTCTTTTTTTTATTCCATGCCGCAAACAAGAAAAAAACAGAATTGCAAGATAAAAACTCAGAATTCTGAGAAAAAAACTGAGAAAGTCAGAATTCTGAATTTATATATCACAATTCTGAAAAAAATCAAAATTTGTAAAATAAGTCACATTTACTTTATTTATTTTTTAATTACATGGTAGAAACAGGCTTCCATATTTTTTATTTTTAAATAATTCTTTTTTTTTTTTATAATTATCAACATACTCAATTAAAAATACATGCATGTCAAAATATCACCATCTTGGCAACTGGTCACATACAGTAAACACAACCAATTATGAAGATTTACAAACGTAAACTGATCCAGTGTACTGGATCTGTGAGTTAGGTCTTAAAGTGACAGCAGACAACAAAAAGAGAAAATCACTCACTGCTCCTGACTGAGCGACTGTAGTAGCTCAGTATATATAATTTATTAATTACAGTTTACACTGTGCATTGTTGTGGAAGCCCATTTCTGCCAATAATAAAAAAAAATAATTAATTAAAAAAAGGTCATTTCAAAATTTTATCTTAAAAAAACCCAAAACAGAACTGAGAGCTAAAAGCTCGCAATTCTGAGAAGTCAGAATTATGAGATAAAAGACTGTAATTACCTGTATTTTTTGTACAGTGCAAACTCAGAATTGAGTCTAAATTATGAATTTATATATATATATATATATATATATATATATATATATATATATATATATCACAATTCTAATTTTTTTAGTCACATTTTTTTGTACCTCGCAATTCTCAGAATTTTCTCAGAATTCCAAGAAAAACAGTCAAAATGGTGAAATTAAAAATTAACTTTATTTTTATTCCTTGGCAGAAAAAGCATCCATACTGTCATTTGATTATTCCATTTCTGTAGTGTTTTATACCTGAATACCAAACCTACCTTAAAAAACTCTCTTCATTTCATTTGTATCTTTGTCCTGTTGTTTGTAATTTGCTTATTTGTTCTTACTTTAACAACAAAAAAGTCTTGTTTAAAAGTTGTGTCAGAATTTGATAAGACACAAATACAAGCTTTCTGAAATTTTTTTTTTCCCAAATGTGACTATTGTATATTTGTTGTCATACATAATATGGTAAATGCCATGTCCTATTAATAAAAATAAATTCTGGAAATTACCGCCACAATATCAGTCATTCGGATGACAGAAAATGACAAAGAAAATGGTGAAGTCCTGTTGGGGCTGCCTGTTGTACCAAACCAGACTTTCTTCAGTGAATCCCAAATAGAGAAATTTTAGATTATTTTACCATTTTTTGGAGTTTGACAGAACCGAGTGAACAATCTTAAATAATTCTCACGGAAGAAAGAAAGAAAGTCAAATGGGTTAAGAATGACATGGCAGTGAGTAACTGAGGAGAAAAGTTTCACTTTTGTGCTACAAGAAGCAAAAAAAAATCAGTATTCAATCCATTTTTTACACAGTTGTTTATAGTATGTACACGCATTGACATCTCCAGATGATTGCAAGCTTCCTGACGGGCAAAATAAACAGAGAACCCATGAGGAAGGACTCTGCTTCCTCGGCCCGCGTCTGTCTGATCAGTAGTCTGTGAAGGTGTGGACGAGGAGCAATAATTCACAGCCGTGATGGACTGGACTTTCATACGGGGAGGAATGAAAGAATCATGGGAAAGGGGAGGCGTTGTAAAATTGATTTGTGAGAAGAAAGTCCTACCTTGGCATTGTGATTTTGCATAGCACGAGTTCAACAGCTGAATAAAAGAGCAAAATAAAATCCATGGTGAGTGATGATCAAATCCACATGACAGGTTCATGCATCATCAAACGGCTTATTTCTGCTGTGCGCTATATTTTCATGCCACACCATCATATATCTTTACAAATATTTTAAAAACAGAGCTATATTAGTAATTTATTAGAATGTAATTCAATCAGAAATATTCTTGATCTTTGTATTTTTTTTCCTTATAAAAATTTCATATTGTTTGAAATTATAATCAATTTATACGGTTTTCCTGTGTCCCGATGTTACTTTAGTATCGTTGATATACTATTACAGTTTTGTATATAGTGCACATACAGAGCATTAGCATCAGCGCAATATGTCAATATTTTGGAATACATTTTATTTTTATATTTTCTGTTGTCACTTTAATTTTAGTTAAAATTTTAGTAATTTTGTTGTGTGTTTTTGTAATTTTTATTTTTTAGATGTAATTTTTATTGTTTTTTTTTTAAACAGTTTTTGTTTTTATTTATGTAGTTTTAGTTTTAATTCATTTAGTTGTAGTTATTTTAGTACTTCGAGTTAACCTTGATGAAAATGAGAAATGTAGCTGAAATAAGTCTGTGTTTGTTATATTTAATTTCAGTTAACCTTTATTTTATTTTTCAAGTGACTATTTGGTTTTAGTTTTAGTTAACTATAATAATTTAGGCTGGTTAAAAAAAGACAATTGTACACCATATTTTGGTGTTCAAATACTTTTTTATTATTGTTTTACGCTAATTGTAGTATTTCATAATTATTTTAATGGCTTTTTATGGTCTTAGTTTTAGTTAATAACCCTCAAACAATGCTTTTCAATGTTATTCTTCCTTAATGACATAATCTTCCAGGAAGTGACATAATTTTGGTAGGAAATTAACAACACAAACATTATCAAACAAACTAAGAAACATTATTATGAAAAATCACTTCAAGTAGACATTCTCATGTTAGCTAAATGTCAATCTAAGTGAGCACTGACTAACTTCAGCTCTTCATGAACATCTTATGTCTGACCAGAGCATATTTCTGAACATCTTGTATACCTTTTTATAGAAACACATCCACTGTAAAAAGTTTTCACCCATTTCAACTTAAAAACTTAAGTTTTGTGGCTGCCTTAAAATTTTAAGTTATATCAACTTAAAAGCACAAGTCAT
>JAFVLL020025873.1:0-16189 GCA_021397915.2 Tor tambroides | reverse complement strand
TATATATATATATATATATATATATATATATATATATATATATATGAGGTTCAATGAAGGTTATGATGCTGTCTTGAAAAGGAGCTGGCTATTTAGGATTCATACTAGATTTTGGAACAGAGCTAGCATAGAAAAGGATGAATACTGACAAAGGGGGAAGCTGTTCAAATGAAATTTTTTTAGCTGACCTGAGGACCTGTCCAGTGGTGATTCTTTCTTCTTCCCTGAGTCTGCAGTTGTAGAGCTTGAAGGTGTGCTTGGGCATGACTTGTCGTCTTTCTTCTTTTTGTCCTTCTTGTAGCCAGAAAACACCGCCTTCCACAGGGACTTGTGTTTGGGTGGAGTCTCTTCTGTGCCAGAGAGCCTTTCATTTTTGGCTTTCTTTTCTTTTTTGTTCTTGCGTGGAGAAAACAGTGAGCTGCGCTTCTTGCTTTTGCCCCCTGTTGAGCTTTCTGACGATGTGACAGAACTGTCCAAGTTCTTACTGGTCGGTGTGGTGAAGACACGGTCATGTAGTGTGTCTGTCTGCTTTTTGGACTCCAAAGCCTTCACTGCAGAGTCCTTGGGTGTGTTTGATTGCTTTTTGCTTTTCCCTGTTGTCTCAGGAACATTCCAGGCTACTTTTGCCACAGCACCCTTGGCAGCATCTGATTCTTTCATCTTAGTAAGCTGCTTGGCCATGGCGTCCTTCAGAGCTTGGCTCTTCACAGACTTTTCCCGTGCTCGCATTCGCTCTTCTGCGATCTCCTTGGCTTCGAGAGAAAAATGTTGGGGACCCTTTGCTGTCTGGGAAACTCCACCAGGTATGTTGGGCTTGCCATTTTCCATTGCCAGCGCCAAGTGCAAAGGCGGTTTCTCCCGGTTGACCTTGCTGGTTGGCGGGGTGTAAAATTTTTCCAGATCACTTGTGTCCGGAGTGTGGTCATCGTACGTGTCTTCAACGTCGTCAGCAAATGGTATCTCGTCTACACACTCCACAAAAGACTTTCTCACTTCTTCACGGCGTGGTTTATTCGGTTCCTTTACCCTCATAACAACAGGAGGGTTCGTTCTAGGGTCTGGAACTGGAGCCGTAACTGGTTTTGGTTGAGGAGGAATAACTGGAGTCTTAGGTTTAAGGGGTGTAGCCTCAGGTTTAGGTTCCTCTGTGGCTTCAAAGAGGTTGTCCCAGGACACCTGAGGCCTTTTGTTTTGGAGCGAAGCTGGCTCCTCATTAGGTGGAGGTGGTGGGGGACTGGAAGGAGGGGTTAGCATGGTAGAATCAGAGTTGTTGTAGCTGTCACTAGCTGCTGTCTGACTGGTAGTCACGCTTCCATTAAGACCCAACCCTGAACTGCTGCTCAAGTCTTTCTTCTCAGAACCATAACTCTTAGGTTCCACCGGAGATATAACCTGACCCTCCAAGGTAATGTTAATCCTGCGTATGATAGAACGCCCTGTGAAAGTGGGCTTCTGCTCTTCAGAAAAGTCCTCTGGGGTGTAAGACTTTGGAGATGATGATTCAGGCGTTGGAGTTTTCACAATGCTCTTATCCACTGTCATTTTGCTTCGATCCAGTGGAGTGAGTCCTAAACTCTTTCTGATCTCTGCGCTCTTCAACCAAAACTCCTCAATGAGGTCCGTTTTCTTGACGGGGGTTTCCTCAGGCACCAAATCTTTCAAGGGTTCATTGGTTCTCTTCTCAGAAGCAGGTTTAGCCAAAGGAGTGGAAGTGACTGCTGGGACTGGCTGAGTCCTGACAGGGGAGCTTGTGGAGAGGGGTGAGGGTGGTTCGTGGCAGGGTTGTGATTGGGTACATATTGGAGATAACGGATTACCTGTTGGAGAGCAGGCACAAGGCTCGGGCTGGACAGGAGATTTGGGAGTCGCTGTCTCTGGTTGTGGAACAGGTTGGGAACAGATGGGCGACAGCGCAACAATTTGAGCAACAGGTGAATGGGGACTTCTAGCATCAGGGGAAACGTTCGGTTTGACATTATCAAGTAGATAGGGCTCAGGGAAAAAACGTGCACTAGGAGATTTAACTAGAATTACAGGAGAAACTTCTTTCACCTGTAGAAAGAGAAAACGAATGGTAGAATTTTATAGTATGCAGAGGCTTTTGTCATTTTAAATACCAAGCAAAAAAGTAAGGTCTAAGACATTGTGATCCCACAACCCCATATTACCTCTTCAATGGGTAAAGCAGGTTTTTGGATTGGAGACAGCACAACATCCACAATCAATTCCTTTGGATTTGCAGATGTTTTCTCTGCAAGGAAAAATAAAATTGGCTCAAATATTGATGGACATCGAAAATCCCCTTGTGTTGAGATTTTAATCATCAAAGCCTGCATAATTATGAAGCAAGACAGTGATGTAATGTGTTCAGAGACACAAGTTATGCAAGTGCATGAACATTTGCAATCATCAGTCTCAAACAGAAATGGAAAAGGCATGAATTTATATGATTATGATTAGGTTATGATCACCAGTGTTAGAAACATGTCCCTGGCTCTCTGCTTTGCCATTATCCACTGGAAGCGTCACCACTTCATCTATGCAATGTGAACGAGCTTCAGCCTCCGCATCTGAGGGAATGTCCTCTGTGACATTAAACAAATTAAAACAGTGTGAAAGCCTGTTTAAAATACATGGAAATACATCTTTTAAAAGCAACCATTTTGTCTGTATTAATTTCTGTAGACAATGTATTATTTAAAAAAAAAGCACCAGTCTGTATCAACCCTATTTAGCCTTTTTAAATCATTTTAAAATAAATTACAAAAAAGGAAAGCTTTTTGTAAACATAATCCTTTTAAGGACAACTGGAAGTAACTTTAACTTACATAAAACATTTATCTAATATTTGTCAGTAGGGGATGAAATTTACATGTCAAGTCTGTTAACCTAATTTTATTTAGGAAAGTAGCGAAAGGTGTTTTGAATTAATTAAATTCTAAAAGTTAACTATGTAACCTTTCTGAAGGTATAATGATATCACAGCAAGTAAATGGCACCTTGATCTATTTCAGTGCCCGGCTCAAAGTCAGGACTGCTTGCTTCTGCTTCTGGGTCATCATCCTCTTCACAGGGCTCTGGGGTCACAGCAGAAGAAAAATAAGCTATGTTGGGCTAAAGTCTAAAAGAAAAGGTAAAAACTGTACTCATGACTATTAGAAGACCTTCAATGTGCAGAAGGTGTTAGCAACAAAAAATATCTAACTAATGAATAATGTGAGCAAAAAGAACAAGCACAGCATGTATTAATCATGTAGCTAATAAATGATGGTCTTGAGGGAACATTAAAGTAAACACAATGAGTGCACATGACAAAATGTAGAAATAAACAAATGGTATTAGTAGTTAAACACATGCAAGTATCCATTTACATAGTCAAATGGACTGGGCTCAAAATCAGCAGCTGTTGAGGAGTGAGTAAAGAGTTGTGAATGAAATGCAATGAACTGAACATTACAAACACAAATAAAAAGGAAGATTAAGCTGAGACACCCCCTTCCACACACCAGCACTTTTTTACATTCATTAATGTTATTATTCAGACAAAAGTTCTGAACTTCAGCAGAGATTTTTTGCAAGCTTCAGAATCGTATGCAACCATTTTCAGTCAATTTCCTTCTTGCACATCTGTGACATGCTCAAGGCGGTTGTATTCAAGGGTTTTTTGCGTGTCCGCTCTCTGAACCACAAAAATACTTAGAAATGTTTTTAGTTCTTTTTAGTTTTGACCTCTCTGTGGCCTGGCCTCGCCTTGCGCTGTACAGATGAAGTGCCTTGCAATTATGCCACAACAAGCTCTTTGTATCCTCCACAGATGCACTACACGCATCCTGGAACAATAAACTTAACATTCTGTACTCTGGTTTTACTTTTAAGTACATTTTATAATTTGTATTAATTTTAGAAGAACATGTCAAATGCATGCATTAGTCAGTATGTTTGGATTAAGATAATAGCTAATCACACCAAACACTGTCTCGCCACTCCAACATGCAGTAGCGTCAACTTGTGTTTGCATGTTACGTTTTAACATGCAATCAATGTTCAACAATGATTGCAGTGGTGTTAAGTGTTCAATAGTATTGCCATGCACTGATGTGTGTATGTATTAGCAATAATATAAGTTGCCGGACTTGTTTTTCTTCTCTACCTCCAGACATCGAGTCCAACCAGGCTCTGACAGCCTCATGACGCATGGATTTGTGGGAGGGGGCTACAATTAAACCAATGGAAAATGAGAATGGGAACAGGTACATGAAATGCACAGACACAACAAAACATAAAAACACATACATTCGTAAATAAATCAAAGAAATTAACAGAAAGAGGGGCATATACTTAGTTAGCAATGCCCCAATATCCACAATGTTGATAAAGTGAGATATAAGGACACACAAAATATAGGAGAACACATATCTCAACCCGTAAAAGGTCAACATAATGTCACAGCAATGACAAAGTGTGATATATAAAAAGTATTAAAGCAAGATAAAAGATTGTAGAAAGTACAATAAGCAAGCTAAATGCTATTGTGGATGAAACCAGAGAAAGTTCACATTGAAAAGCGATCACACATGCAAATCACACACACAACAATCTCCTTTACACCTGGAAACATTCATCTCTCGAGTGACCCAGCCAAAAGTGAACAGCAATAAATACTAGTCTGGCCAATTACAATAATTATTTTTATGCCAAATTTAAAATTCTGTACATTTTTTTTTTGACAAAAATTCAGATTAACTGTTATTAATTTAGTCTTTTTAAAGATTAAGATTAACTTTAAGTAAGTGCTACAGCAGATGATGGCAAAGGCAATCTGAATGTAAAAACAGAGGGAAGAGCATGCATATTAAACATACAATATCGACCGATAACAAACTTGAAAAACATTTTACTCCTGAAATCCAATTACACAGAAAAACATGAGATTCATGTTAACACCAGGTGTAAACTGTACCATCTACTACCCCCCAAAAGCCACAGGGCCCAGGTATGACTCCTCCACATGGGGTTACCTGTGGAGGAGGTGGGCTGTGTGAGCTGGGTGTTGTTCAGCGAGGGCTGAGAGCCTAAGGGTGACATCGAGTGGCCCTCAACCAGCCCCTCAGCTTGTATGGATGTCCAGTGGTTGTCCATCTGGATGTTTAGCGGGTCTACTGGATGTATGACTTGCTGGATTTGCAGGTTCCTAGCTGCATGGTGGCATTATGGGTAGCCATTAAGGTGACAATCATTTTGTAGGATTAATTGGCGAGTCCATTAGCACGGCAGGAACAGAAAATCCAATTTGTTTGAAAAGTAAAAAGGTCCAGGTCCCAAAAAAAGTCCCCATGGGCAGCAAAATGAGCAGAGAGTGACATTCAGCAGCCATAAACAGTCAGACAGACACATTGAAGAAGACAAAAAGAAAGGAGAACATTATGGTTTAGAATAGACTGTAAAGTGGCAAGTTAGTACATACGAAAAGTAGCATGCATTAGAAAAGGCTCCTTCATATATGACAGCAATTTTTAAAAAGCAACAATCAACTCTGCAGGTGCTTTCACACTTGAGCTTTTGGTGCGAACCTGAGTACACTTGACGTCAGTGTTCAGTTCATTTAGCTGGCGTGAAACCGCAAACTGTGTGCAAGTCAGCTTGAAACTGTAGTCTGGGTTATGGTTCATGTATGGATCACAGTCAGGCCGAATTAGTGAACAATCTGATCCTTAAAGTAGGCCTATAATGCATTTATCATACCATCTCGTCGCAGAAATTTCATACATTTGCAGCAGACGCTAAAGCTGTTTTCTGTGTGTTAAATGAGTTTACCCAAAAATGAAAATTCTGTCATCATTTACTCACCCTCATGTCATTCCACACCTGTATGACTTGTATGGCTTTATACCATGATGAAACATAAAAGAAAACTGAGAAATGTCTGTTTTGTCCATATAACGTAAGTCAGTGGTAACCAAAATGGTTTTGTTACTAACAAAATTCTTCAAAATATCTTTATGTTCCACAGAAGTCAGTCATGCACATTTTTGGGTGAACTATCCCTTTAAGGTTTGGGAAAACAACAAATAAAAACATGAATAAAACAAAGAAGCTGGTGTCTTCTCTTCCTGTTACTCAGATACAGTGATAAACAGATGCCGCTAGTATTAACAGTGGTACTCGTGTTAATGACATAAGCTCAGTTTCAGACCAAACAATCAAAGCAAGTGTGAAAACACCCTAAAAAAACACAAACAAAAAAAAACAACATTCAAAACACCACAGTGGTGTGAATGCACGCCATTTCAACCCCAAACAACATTACAGAAAAAAGACTAGCAATTAATAATTATTTTAATGGTAAAAGCTTCACAGCCTTATTAAATTAAAACACATCTAGAGCTAATAAAAAAAAAAAAAAAAAGGAGGAAAGCAGGAGAAACAGGCAAATTGTGTTAGCTCAGTAATTCTTCAGTTGCTGATGAAGTTATGAGGTATCGGCATGTACTAAAGCCAAACGCATCCACAGGCATCACTACCTTTAAATATACCCGTATCCTCTTCATTTGCGAGATTCTCCAACCAAAGACCTGACTGAAGCTCCCTGTCCCAGGGGAAATACTCTCCCGCTGTCATCCCATACAATTACCCCAGCACACGCACATCCACACAGACACACAGTGGTGGAAAAGACGGAGCAGAGGATCAAGAGACAAGTGACAGGCAAAAGATAGGGGAAAAATAATACTGTCACAGAACAGGATGATGCACAGAACAAGGAACCTCCAATAACATTAAGAGGACTGAGGACTTCAGAAGTATCAGCTACAGAACTTGGTATTGATTTGGGTGATTTATTTATTTTATTGAGTTAAAGCAATGAACTGACAAAATATGGTAAATCTTTGGAATGATGTAATATGACAGTATAATACAAGTACTATATATTGTTGTCTAAAAAAAAAAATATTATACCATGGCATTCTGATTGGTTGACAGATGCTCCATAATTCAAGAATTTCAATAATTCAAATTTCCATCGCCAATTTTTCCTTAGCTATTTGTTAGATTTCACCATGTAAAATAGTTTGACTCTTATTAAAAAGTTTGTGTCAAAGAAAGTTATAAAAGGTTCTTTTTATAAAGGAGAAATACAAGAGACACAGTTGGAAAAGGAAAACTAGTTCATTTGCCAGAGATGCCACAAACATCTGAAAATGCAGAAGGTTGAAAAGGCTAGTAACAGTGGCACATTAGTATAAACAAGTTTAGAATCGCTGAATGATTCAGCGTCTCACTGATGAGATATATCAGCGTACAAAAAAATTATATATATCATGGGCTGAAGCTCTGGGGTTAGAGCAATCTCTTGGGAAATCTTTTGTCTTACATTTTTCATCAGAAAGAGTCATACTCAAAGAGAAAATGTAATTTCAGAAGTTCTCTGTGAATATGAGACAGCAGACAACCCTGGTGAACATATAATATCTAATCAGGGGAGCTAGACGCCACATACATAAAGATGATATGAAGTGGACAGAGGAAATGAGACTCTGCAGAGCAAACACATTACAGTCTTTCTATTCCTTTAAAATTATCTTCTAAAAAGAAAAAGAATATAAGCTACTTCAAGTTTTCCTTCTAAAATCAAATGAACCGCCATCAAACAGGACATTCTGTCCAGAACATCCATTATTCACTGTGTAGAGACAATTTTATCACCCTCACAAGCACAATGAATCTAACAGCACTGGCGCGATGCTTACCATCACTCGATTCCTCCTCTTCCTCCTCCTCGTCTTCATCTTCCTCCTCCTCCTCTTCATCCTCGTCCATCTCTCCATCTCCTTCATGAAGGCCATCATCGTCTTCTGCTGCTCCAGGGTCGCTTCCTCCCTTTAGTTTAGCGTGGAGCTCCACCGCCTCTTTCCAGGGAACCCCACCCAGATCAGACGGGCCGGCCGCTTCCGGTTCTCCATCCTCTTCCTCCATATCAGACTCTGAGCTGCTGTAAGGATGGATACGTGTGTAAAAATCACCAAATGACCCCTGGTTGCTCTTTTTCCTCACAAAATAACAAGTTACCTAGACTACAGTTCAAAAGTTTTGGGGTTGGTAAGATTTTTAAATGTTTTTGAAAGAAGTCTCTTAACTAACCAAACCATTTGATTAGAAATACAGTAGAAATTGTATATTGTGAAACACTACTAACATTTAAAATAACACTTTTCTATTTTAATAGAAAGCTGAATTTTCAGCACCATTACTCCAGTTTCAGGGTGTCACATGTTCCTTCAGAAAACATTCTAATGTTGATTTGGTGCTTAAAATACATTTCCTATTATTAATATTGACAACAGTTGTGCTGCTTAAAGCAATTTTCACAGGTTCTGTAATGAATAGAAAGCTAGACAGATGAAAAAGATATTTTTGTTAAAAAAAAAATAAATATTTTTTTTATATTTTAATTATTTTTTTTATATTTTAAAATTATTTTTATCTTCACTACAGGATTAGTGAAGATAGTTAGAAATTGGAATGGCAGAATTTTTTTCAATTAGAAACTATTTTGATTTCATGTTCACTTTAGGACACTTGCCTGCATATTTAAAAGTTTTGATTCCAAGCGAGAACATAAATAAAAAATTAATAAATAATTATGAACACTAAAGTAGTTTAGGAAGCCTGTCCTTGTTAATTCAAGTCACTTTTCTTGAACAAATTAACATATGCCAAATTTGAATAAACTTTAATTTTAGCTGCTGCATTAAAAAATAATTTCCAACTTATTTCTATCATGTGAAACAGGAACTAAAGAGCATGGGAAATTTTAATTAAAAACTGCAAACACTGTTGTCACACACTTTAATTACAGCAGAATTATATTATTAAAGTACTAAGGAATACTAATGAACAAGCACCGTTTTCATTATATTATGCATTATATTAGATAAAATTACTGATAATTAGTGGTGTTTACATGATAGAAACATGCTAGAACAACGCAACATGATATAAAGATGAGAGGGATACCTGGATCCCTCCTCAATGTCGGTGGCTTTGTCCAGCACACTGCTGAGGTTGTGCTCGGCCAGCGTCTCCTCGGGCACCTCCTGCAGCTCCTCCTCTCTCATCATAGACAGACGGTAATTCTCCAGCTCGATTCTTTCTGGAGTCCCTTTAAGACGTTTGGCCACGCTGGGCTCTGTAACCCCATTCACCTCTGTCACTGTGACGGACAGAAAAGAGGAGAAGAGAGAAAATGTCATTAATGTAAATAGTTCATATGTGACAAATAGAGAGTGGCTCTGGGCCGGTATGTAGAGGTGTCATAGTAGTAATTAGCATAATCATAACTAATGATTTAGTTCAAGCTAAAAGCATTAGGCGTCAATCCAGAGATGTATAAAGATTTTAAGTTTATTATTTCATATAATTCATATCTACTGTCCACCCACCCTACCTTCTTTTAAGGTTGTTTTACTGCACAAAGATTCATTTCCACTCAGACAAATAAGACAAACACAGTCAAAGCGATAACTCTTTAACTTTATTTACACAAGCAATATTTGGCCTTCAGGATTCCACATATATTCTAGATTTAAATCGATTTAAATATCATGTTGTCAGTAAAATACTTAAAATATGTCCTTAACAAATACAAGTTATGGTTACCTTGCCTTTTTCCCTTCCTATTAAAGCATCTCAGATAAATGGAGTAAATTCTGTTTTAATATTAATGAACTTTTTTAACATTTATGAATAGGTGGACATGTGTATGACTAATACGTCTTATTCAGTGAAGCAAACCCCAGAACCCAAATCAAACCAGTGAGAACATTTTGTGCATGTAA
Organism: Tor tambroides; assembly: GCA_021397915.2. Lineage (NCBI taxonomy): Eukaryota > Metazoa > Chordata > Actinopteri > Cypriniformes > Cyprinidae > Tor > Tor tambroides. Next base: position 6,353 of record JAFVLL020025873.1, on the reverse strand, counting down.
TTAAACAAAAACATGACTGTGAGGGTGGAAGTGGTTAGAGGAATGAAGCGTGCGATCCATATAAAAAGAATCAATTGAAAAAAACTCATCACCCGTAACTGAATTATGAGCGATGTATTCAGAACTCACTGAATAACGAATGTGTCTCATATAGTGATTATATAGTGACAGACCCCATGAATAAAATAGTGTGTTCGCTTGATGCATATCTATGATTCCAGACGAATCTGATCTTATCACCCAAATGCTAGAGGAATACTAAAAAATAAATGAAATAAATAATAATATTCTTATTCTGACACATTCTAATTTCATATTTATCAGACATATTTACCCCAAAATCTAAAAGTAAACCATACTGTAAACCATAAATACTGTATATAACTTTTAGTACTTCAATGAAAAACATAAACAGGTCAGATGATATATTAATAATAATGCAATTTTCTTATTTTCTTAGACATAACACTAATACAAATTATATATATTTTTTGCATTAAATGAAAACTAAGAAAATAATGTCAAAATGCAAAACATCTTAACAGTTCTAAAAATAAGCTTTATTTTCTTTATGCAAAACATCATTTCTATTTTCTTGCTGTTTTAGGTGAAATATAACTGAAAAATTTAGGAGATTCAAACATCTAAAATTTCGATGAATATATTAATGCTGCTAAAACCTCTCATTAAAACTACTATAACCACTTTATATATTTCATCCTAAGTAGCACAAACTCACCAGACGTTTTGTATTGTAAATCATTCTCAGTGATACACACATGACGGATGCCACAAGCAGTGGTGTTAGTACTATGCAGAGGAGAATTAAGAGGTGAACAAACACTGGGACAGAGATGCAAGGAATGATGGGAATGTAGACCAATCACAGGCACAGATGCAGGCACTAGCTCAGCAACAAGCTGCTCTGATAGGAGAGGGGAAAGGTAAAGCTTACAGAGTCCACCAATCACAAGCACTGATACGAGCACTATGTTACAAAAGGTGCACAGGTCAGAAATTACAAATCACAAACTTAAAGGCACTAAATCACAAATCTATACAGTGGAAGGACAGAAAGGAGAGCAACAAAAACAGGCAATAAATAAAGAATATTTACAACACATGCAGGCAAAAAAGGTTCATTATTATTACGCTTAATATGCTATTTGATGAATATAACTGTTCTAAGTCACTTCACACATTTTAAAAGCTCTAAATTATGCATTTCATTAATTAACAGTAGCTTAATTGATATGCTTTTTTGCCCGGATGGTTTACTCAATCAAAAGAGGAGATTTAATTAGGCTGCACCACTAGGAATATTATACATATTATATACAGCCAAGCAGTTTACAATGAGTTAATCATTTTGTGACATCTTCAGGGATACATAAAACAAGCACAATATGACTTGAAATCACAGCATGTGATCGGGCAGGAAGTGCCCCGATTAGCTCAAAGGCTGGAAGGGGGTCATGCTAGAGAATATTGAGCAGAATGTTGAGAGTAAAGCAGGAGAGCAGATAAACGCAGTAGGCGAGGAGGAAAGGAGAATCTAAGGGATTGTGCGCCACCTGGTGGCGGGTCCAAGACATCGCTCGTCGCAACGAGCGCAGGGTGCCCCCTACTCCTCGAGAGAGACACAGGACGGGGCCTAAAGAGGAAAGGCGGGTACCTGAGGGCCGGCGTTCCACAGGGGCCTGAGAAGTTATGGCTTGGCCTGGGGCGTCCACTGTGTTGGGGGATACCGCCAACACCTGGGGCTCCTATGACCACAAAAAAAAAAAAAAAAAAAAAAAAAAAAAACCTGAATATATTAGCTTTTTTTTGTTATTTCATCATAAATAATAAAAAAAAAAAGTTCAAATAGAATGTACAGTGTCAGAAAAACAACTCTCTGATTAAAAAAAAAAACAAAAAGATTTTTCCCCAAACAACAAGACTAAAGAAGACAGTACCTTGGGGTTTACGGGAGCAGCAGCAGCAGGCGCAGGCCGTTTTCTCTGTGCCAGACCAGAAAGTCGGTAGCAGTAGTGCGGTTTACAGTAAAACTTCCCTACAAGAGCGAAAACACACAAATGTACTTCATTTGCATCTGTTTCAGGACATAAATCGGAGAAAACCTCAAATGAGGAGATTTATCAAATGCAACAAATGTGGCTGATTTCCGCCTAACGTGCATCTGTAACTACGCCACGTGGGAGTATAAAAAATGGCTCATAGTTAATAAAGAATCATTGATGTAGAGAAACGGTCCCTCTGTCTCATACAACAATATCCCACTGTGTTGGTCACAAAGCACATCTCATGACAGCAAACTATGAGCAAGCAGGAAATTAAAGAAACTGCATACTTTAATCAAAACAGCTTTATAGAGCATTCAGATTAAGAAATGTAATGTAGGATAAAATTATGGTAAGTATGAATACAGTATGAATAACATGATCAGGAGGGATTTTAATTCCGCTTGGATTTCATACCGTCCTCAACATCGAAGGCGTAGGAGGACAGCCGGAGGGTGGTGCCGCAGTAGTCGCACTTGAAGCAGCTGCGATGGAAAAACTTTCCCTCTGCGCTGAGACGCTCCATCACATAGACGCGCTTCCGACAGAAGAAACACACATCGCTGCCTCCAATATTCTGAGGGAACTCCTTCCGCAAGGAACCCTGCAGAGAGAAAGACAGAGAAGTGAGACATGCTAGTTCAGGTCTTTTTAAGTGAGAGCAAGGAGTGGCACCTAAGCGCTTAGAAATCTGCCAAGAGAGACAGCATGCACCAAAATAATTTAAGATCTTCTGTGCTTCGAGGAACTGATCCAACTCTTGTGTAAAGTTTGGTGCATGACAGTCAATAGTTTCCAAAGACACTAAAAACTAATCAAAAATCTGTGTAAATCAACACAGCTGGATGTTCTTATTTCCCAATACTGACAACATCCTTTAAAATAAAATATAAGAAATAAAATTCTATAAATTTTGTAAATTTAGAAATTATAAAAATGAAAGATTGAAATATTTTATAAATTAAAAAAATAAATAAATAAATAAAAATACTAAACCTCTATAGTAAATTTACAGACAAGAGAAAGTAGCTCTGTGGCTCAGCATCAATACAGTGAGTATTTCTCACATAATTTTTCTTGGAACAAAAACTGTTGCACTATAAGAGGTACATGGATTTAATGCTGAAACCAAACAACTTTTTAGCCTTATATTGAATCTCATAGGTGTTATTCCTGTCCGGTTGTTGTTGCTCAGTATCTTGATCCGGTTACCAGTGCACTGAATCATGATTACGCTGTGCATTGTGATCACAGAGAGTTGGTGATTCTCAGTACTTCAAGTTAGCCATGTACTAAAGCAAAAATGAGCTATGTAGTCTCATTAGTGTGTGCCAATCAGTGTTGGGGAAAGTTACTTTTAAAAGTAATGCATTACAATATTGCGTTACTCCCTAAAAAAGTAACCAATTACGTTACTTGGCTACTTTTTATGGAAAGTAATGCGTTACGTTACTTTTGCGTTACTTTTTAAATATGAGCAGGGCTTGATTGTTTTTAATACAAGAAGTTCTAATTATAGCAAATGTAAAAGCTCTTTCACACCAAAAAGTGTAATAAATAAACCTTAGGCTGAAGGAAAAGTAAATTCACATCTGTAAAATAGAACGCAGGAGAAGAAGGTTCAACACTCTTCAGCAATAAAAAAAAAAAAAAACAATGAAGCACAATTGTTAGTTTATCTAAAGTCATTTTTGCTTATTAGTATGGTTGAACTGGATCAAAGGTCAGCAGCAAAGACATTGGTTAATAAGATGGGATTAGATACATTTGTGTTATTTAACATTTAATTATTGCAGGCTTGCGTCATATTCTAAGTTTGCATTTCACTGTTTTAATTAGGGGTGCAACGCATCGTAGATGATCCGTGATCCGTACGGACCAGTCCCCACGGTTCGGTACGCATGTGATTCGTGGATTAACTGATAAGTTTAACCACCATATAGTGAAAGTTTATCATTTGCACGCTTTTCGGGACTCGCGCTCCGTTTTCTGTGCTCAGCCGCTGCCGCACACACTGAAGCGCGCACACGTAAAGAGAGAGAGTGAAAGAGAGAGGCGAGATTCAGATACCACGTTTCAGACAACGCCTCAATGGATGGATACATACACATACACACAAAGTTATGTTAAAATACCCGTTTTGGCAAGTATTCTGGTAAACACAGTCGGTTATGTCTTAAGTTATGTCTTATGTCTTAAGTATTTGGCCCGTGCATTTAGTCTTAAAGAGACAGCAGCCTATAATACCTGCTTCTGTCTGCTAATCATCTGTATTTAACTTATGCAGTAAGCATTATTGTGTTGTTTTACACTTAATTTTTTACATTTCTGCACCTGAATACTAAACTAAATAAGTCTTTATTTATAATTTTATGTTGTAGGCTGTTCATCTATGCTTGTAATTTGTGTAATTGTTCTTGTTTTATTACTGACTTTAGTAGTTGAGCTAGTAGTTTACACAACTTTTTTTTGCTGATCCGAAAAATGATCCGATCCGTGACTCAAAATCCGTAGTATGATCCGAACCGTGAGTTTTGTGATCCGTTGCACCACTAGTTTTAATTCATTTTGATGAATAATAAATCTGTTTTTTGCGAGTGGGATGAATTAATGCACATTCACATTTAGTCTAGAACTACAGTAACATGTTCACAGCGCACTGTCAGTCAATAAACGGAAAAAAAGTAACTGCCGTTACTTTTTAAAAAAAAGGAACTCAGATATTTTCTTATAAATTAAATGCGTTAGTTTACTAGTTACTTGAAAAAAGTAATATTACGTAACTCGCGTCACTTGTAATGCGTTACCCCCAACACTGGCGCCAATACTACAACACCCATAATTCTTACCAAATCCCTTTTCTCAAGCAAGGGCCTGGGGTCATCCTTAGCCTGAAGCTGATTGGTTATTTGCTCAGCCAGTGAGCTCACACCCCCTGTGTACATCTTTACATAGCGCTACAGGGGGTGAACAGAACAAAAATATGTTTTTAAAAGCATAAAATGTTGAAAGCTGAGTGAGATGCTGTAGCAATTTAAGACTATGAAAAATTAAAAATAAAAGTTCAATTCAAATGTTCTTGCATGGTTATTTGTGCAGATGACAGAAGGCACAAAGTGTAATTCAGCTCACAGCAATTCAAAGTGCTAAAACAGAATAAGGCAGTAAGTTGTGAGAAACGGGTAACAAGGAAAACTGTTAATTGAAATAAAATGTTCAACCTAAAATTACACTTTTACCTCATAACATACTTTAAGCAAACATACACTAACTTTCAGAAGTTTGGGGTCAGTAATATTAATCTGAAAGAAATTAATACTTCTATTTAGTAATTAAACTGATCAAAAGTGACAGTGAAGACATTCATAATGCTACAAAAGACGTATATTTCAAACATAAATGATGTTACTTGAACTTTCTATTAATTAAATTAAATCTCCATTTGGATTTCCACCAAAATATTAAGCAACAACTGTTTTTAACATTGATGATAAACGTTTCTTGAGCACATATAAATCAACATATAATGTTTTCTGAAGGTTTATGTGACACTGATAGATTGAGTAATGGCTGCTGAAAATTCAGCTTTCTATTAAAATAGCTTACTAACCCCAAATTTTTGAATGTGAGCGTTTCAAGACAATAAAGAATAAAAATAATTAATTCAGATTTTCTTGCATGGTTATTTGTGTATACGAGAGAAGGCACAAGGTGTAATTCAGCTCAAAGCAATTCAAAACGAAGCAGTCAAGTTGTACCAAGAAAAACTGTTAATTAAAACAAAAGCCTTCAACATGAAATTACACTGTTAAACATACTTGAAGATGCAAACTTATTTATCAGCATCTCCTAAAATACTCTTCCTTGACTTTAACAATCATGCTTGAGGCATGTTAAATTCAAATTCAATTCAATATTTCAATGTTGTATGAACATGCAGATCAGTTTCCAAAAATAGCTTTTATGCAGCTCATGAATATAGGTCACATCCAGCTTACAGCTGTGTTAAAATGTTTGGCAACATACAGTACTTGTCAATTTTTGTTGTATTTCAATATTCTCAGTTTCACACACTGATACATACACACGTGTGAAGACTGGAGAGAGACACCTCAGACACACACAGAATGGCAGCCGTCCTCCATTAACAGAGCTTTTCAAAGTGTTACAAAAACACATCCATGCACACACACGTCTCCAGAACACAGCAGTCATTAGATGCATCATTGCTACCTGCCGGAAAGAGCTGGGAGAGTGCAGAGGGCTAACAGAGCTCACATCACGCGCTCT
>JAFVLL020025869.1:53763-66560 GCA_021397915.2 Tor tambroides | reverse complement strand
GCTTTAAAAACTGGTTCACGTCAAGAACGATAACTATAACGATAACCATATTAGCATCCACACCAACGGACAATAACATTCTTATTACAAGCGTGCGCTGCTGTTATGTTGTTTGCAACTTTTTAAACTCTGTTCATGTCAAGAACGATAACTATAATGATAGCTGTATTAGCTTGTACACTAATGTATGATAATGTTCTTATTATATGTGTGCACTGCTGTTATGCTGTCTGCAGCTTTAAAAGCCCATTCAATAACTGTAATGATAGCTATATTAGCTATAACTGTAATGATAGCTTCTAATTGGATGTCTGTTTTTATCTTTTATTGACTAGAAAAAAATTGTTCAGAAAGTTATTCCAATGACATTGTTTCCTCAGTGTCGTTATCGTTACATTTGCAGCGCAGACTGCGCTATTCTCGTAGAATTAGAACAGATGTTAAAACTTTATAGTTACTTTTATAGTTATCGTCCTTGGTATGAATGTGATCAGTGAAATTTCGCAGACGAATGTTATTAAATGCGACAATGAAATAAAGACCCAAAGCTATTCTGCAAATGAACCAACCCTAAATAACTGATTTCCAAACAGATAATTTTATAACATTGCGTGTTACAGGAAACTCATCCAAATGAGCATGTCGTCCGTTGTGGATAATCAGTTTTGCTTTGTGGCTAAGTTACAAATCTCCGCCCACACCAACATTACTGCTTAACCAAGAGGCTTGTTATTGGTCAGTGCTGCGCATTTGAGTGTCAAAATTTACCAAATTTGAACCTAACGCGAAATTCGCATTTGGAAATTTCTTCGTCACCAGAAGTCCATTGGGTGAAATTCTTCATTGCGCCGATTGCCATGAAAACGACTGGACTGTGGATATTCATTTTTGCTTTGTCGGCTTGCTATTGGTCGGCACTGCAAATTTGAGTTTCAAAATTCACCAAATTTGAACTCAACTCAAAATTTGCATTGGGAAATTTCTTCACCACTGAAAATAGTTCCTAAAATTAATTGGCTTTGATGTTGTCTTTTTTTCCACAGCAGTTCTACATTGTACTAATTTTTATGCCCGAATCGTGCTAATTTTCTGTTCCTGATTCACTGACCTAGTCACACAAACCTCATGATATGTTGGTGAAAACTGTGAAAATGACTTAACATCTGTGACTTCTCCATTTCGGTCAGCCTTTCGCTTTGATTTCCCCTTCTTTGTCAGCTCAAACCAAAGTGATGTTTTTAGAGGTCATCCAACAAGTTTTTCATATTTTCTCTAAGCAACAGCGTTCACCTTTGTCCTGCTCAGCTGGACACAACGTAATATGCTTATCGCCATCTATTTTTGCTAAATATTGTGTTGGGAGTTAATCCCTGCTGGAAAATCCAGCTTAATCTGCTCTCTGTTTTGGAGCGTGGCAGCCGATCTAATCTAGTCATGAGCTGGTAAATCATCTTGGACCAGCAATCAGCCTGCTGCATTATGTCACCAAAGTGTAAATGTAAAGAACCACAAGGGCTGAGGGCGTCAGTCAGAACAGGAAGTAGTGTTAGACCACTTCCTGAAATGCAGGGTCTGTGGTTGCATTTGCTTTCTTATGCCATTTTGAAAAAATGTATATTCTCTCCGAACCCCGATGTTCAATATTCCTGGTTCGAGATCAGCAGGTTTAAGGGAATCAGCTCAGAACTATGTTTTCTGCAGTCGAAATCAGTGTTTGATATATATTTATATTTATTAATATATTTGTTACTGAACTTAAAACTACAAAAAATTGTTTTTGAAAATGTAATTTATTTATTTCATTGAAATAAAATAAGATTTTTTTTTTTGAAGTACTTAAATGGCTAAAACCATAACTGAAGTAAACATAAATTAAATATAATTAGAAATATGAAAAGCAATAACCAACAAAAAATAACCAACCAAATAACAAAACCAATAAAATGGCAAAAGTTACTAGAATTTAAACTAAAACTGAAAATACGAAAATAAAAGCTAATATTTACAATTATGGTATAGCTGATACCAGTAAATGTCTGATATTAAAGTTATAGGATATTTTTTTCTAAATAAATGGAAAATAAAATACTTAAAATTAAAATAAAAAACTAAATTAAAATGAAGTTTTAAACAAGTGCATTTAGGCTTCACAAGCCTGATTTATTTAATCAGTCAGTATTTAATATAATCATTTAATAATAACAATGTAATGGCTAATTATTAAAATTCCAAACTAAATGGCCTAAATAATCTAAAAAGTGAATCAGTAAAATCAGACTTTTTAAACAAGTTAATTTAGGGATTACAACATTATAATGTAAATTATGAAACTGGATACTTTTTTTTCATTACTTAATATTATTATTTTTAGTATTTAATATAATTTTTTATTAACAATTTAAGACTAATTATTACAATTCCATACTATACTGTTATAAATAAAACAATTAGTTTTAAATGCTACAAGAGAATTAAAGCATCACAACATTATAATAACTAAGAAATATAGATCTTCATTTTGACTGAATTTTTTATTGTGTTGTTTTTAACACATATTTTGAAGTCAGCGTTAGATAACAGGTGGCCTAAATGTAAAAACAGAGGAAGCTAGATCTAAAAGCTGAGGTAATGTCAGCTGATGAACCATGTAACATGCATCTGTAACACTCAGTAATACAGTGCTTCTCTGGTTTTCCTCCTGGCCTACTTTGACTCATCCTCAAGTGGTCATGTGCTGGCCTCATGCCTGCCTGCTTTCATGGCCCAATAACCCATCCTTAAAAACAGGAAATGTCCCTCTTGATGGAACGACACTCGCCTTCAAGCGTTTCTTCATTGTTCAACTGCCTTCTTGATGATTATGGGACAAAAATGAAACCTTACAACATGTCTCAAAATGAAAGTGTCCGATTGAGGTTACATTAGCCATGTTTCCATCCAAAGATGCAAATTTAACTTATGCGCAAAACTGGAATCTCGCATAAAACATTTGCGAATAAAGCACCGTTTCAATGCGCAAGGTGGAATTTGTTTCCATCGTAGTTTATGCGCATTTTTTCTTATCGGATAAAAAGTTTAAGCGCGTATTTAAGAGATTTTTTAGAATTTATGCGCATCTTGGCGTTTCCATTCCAGCGTTTATTTTTAAATGCGATATTCCAAAATGCGCATAAAAATAGGTGGAAGGAAACACAGCCAGTGTTAAGAGGTGAAGATAAGAGCTTTATTGTTCATTTTCCTCTGGAGTTTCCCCCAGACTGTGTTGTTGTAGTTGTGTGTTTGGTCCAGGAGAGGGGGCTGTTGGGAGTCTTTTGCTTTGCTGAGATTGTTTGTTTCTTCTGTGCGCAGGGTTTCCTGATCGGCGCCCGTCCCGAGAACGCCTGCGTGCCGATCGACCCCCCTCCCCTGCGGGACAACCTCAGCAGCGCCTTCATCGTGCTGATCAAGCGCTTCGACTGTAACTTTGACATCAAGGTGGGTTTGACCGCAGACCTGGGGAAGTTTGTTTGCCTGAAACAGCACAGATTCCCGTTCTCAAGAGTGTCACAGAGAACGTGGGAAAGGTTTGTTTATACACGCAGCGTAACGTGTCAGAACGTGTCCATGATACCTGACCCTGTGCCAAAACATGAAATCATCAGTCAACTGATTGCATGTTTTTCTGCAGCATGGGAAAGATCTCTATCACACTGAAACTAGCAGTTTAACAAAGCCTACTGTATGCTGGTGGTGGAAATAACTGTGTTTCCATAGTATTTTGTATGTACTGTTATAGTATTTATGGATATTTTAAATGAGGTTTTATTTTTTTCAATTTTTATTATTTTTATTTATTTTAAAAAAATATATTTTTATTTAGCTTTTAATTTTTTAATACATTTAAAATATTTACTTTTATTTCTTTTCTTTTTTTTTTTTTTACCTATTTTTTTGTTTAATTTATTTTGTTAATCTAATATTTATATTATATTTTATTTCAGCTTTATTTCAATTAATTACATTTTTTAATAGTTTTCATTTTAGTCAGGGTTATTAAAGTTAACTAAACTATAGTTATAGTTAATTATAGTTGATATAGTTAACTAAAACTAAACATTTGTATGAAAATGTTGTTAGTTAAAATTAATGTTAACTAAAAATATTTTAATTCAAATAAAAACAATTATTTTATTAAACTTACCTAAGCTTGTTTAAAACTCCTTTTATTTCAACATTTCCAATTTTTAATTATACTAATGAATTCAAAAAATGAAAAACTATATAGACATTTAAAAAAAGCATACAAACCACACAACAAAATGAAAACTTTACTGAAAACAGAAAATAAAAAAATTAAATGTAATTCTAAAATCTATATCAGTTATACTAAAATAACACTGATCTTAGAATGAAGCTGATTTCATGCTATATATATATATATATATATATATGTATGTATATGTGTGTGTGTATAATACCAATAACAAGAATAATAGCTAAATTTTAAATAATCTAAGTAATTTTTAAATCCAAATAAGAGGTACATGTTTATTTTATGACATTCTAGTCTCCTAGCAATGCTTGATAAAGCACTTTGTCCCATCATGCTTTTGCTCAGGTACATTGACACTGTGTGTGTGTGTGTGTGTGTGTGTGTGTGTGTGTGTGTGTTTGTGTGTGGTCATGAGTGTGTGAGTCACTCCACTCACACCTGTTGTTGCTCATCATCTCTTCAATGCTTTCAGTGGGGCTCCAGAGTGCTTGATTTCTGTCTGTCTCCATTGTCCAGTGAGTTTTTTTTACAAACTCCCCAAAAATGTAAAGATATTTATGAATTAATAATTCATGCTATTTAAAAAAAAAAAAAAAAAAAAAAAAAAACTTTTTACCTTGACAAATGTTTTTTTTTTTTTTTTTTTTTGAAAATAATGATAATGTTTGAACACTCACATGCAATCAAAATATACAAAAAATATGAACTTTTCAATGGTTGCACCACATGACATTTTATTTTTGACATTGAAAACTTTTTTTGTGTGTGGTTGTTTTATGAAAATATCTCAAAACCATATGAAACAGACATTTCTAATATTTCTAAATTACAAAAAATATAAATTCATAAAAATCCTTTTATAAAGTACACATTTAAGTTATAAAAATGCATTGTTTTAAAACACAAATATATATATTTTTTGATAAAAAATTAATTTTAAAATGTGTTCACAAATAATATCATTTATATAAAATCATTTATAAAAATGTATTTGTACAAGTTGTATAAATTATTACACTCACATGCATTCAAAATATACAAAAAATATGAACTTTTCAATGGTTGCACCACATGACATTTTATTTTTGACACTGAAAACTTTTTTTTTGTGGTTGTTTTATGAAAATATCTCAAAACCATATGAAACAGACACATTTCTAATATTTCTAAATTACAAAAAATATAAATTCATAAAAATCCTTTTATAAAGTACACATTTATGTTATAAAAATGCATTGTTTTAAAACACAAATATATATATTTTTATAAAAATTCATTTTAAAATGTATTCACAAACAATATCATTTATATAAAATAAATAATTTATAAAAATGTGTTTGTACAAGTTGTATAAATTATTTTCCAAATATTAAAAATGTATAATACAAAATACATTAAAAAAACAAAAATAAATAACTGTTGATTCTATTAAATGTTATAATTTGTGTTAGTTATGTATTGTTTTATAAATTATATAATTTTTTATCAATTAAAAAACATTTTTACAAATTTAAAAAATATATATTATAAATTATATAATTCATAATACTTTTAAAAAATATAAAATATTTTAAAATGCTATAATGTTGGTTATAAATATATATAATCTTTTATTAACTTTTTTTTTCAGTTATAAAATACATTTAATTAAATCCATAATTAAATCCATAATTTATATTAAAAATGTCCTGCTATTACTCCTAAAACTACTAACATGGGTAACATAGAAACGCCTCCGTCCAAGTACGCAAATGCGCTCCTACATGCAAAACCAGCCCCCGCTCTCCAAGACGCGCTTCACTGCGAACACGCTTCATGCTGCTGGCAAATAATATGCAAAGCCTTCAAGAGGTCTGCCTGCAGTTTCTGTTCACCTGCGGGACTTTGGACGACTTCCAAACACAGTCTCGTAACGCCTGTCGAACTGTTCGAAATATTTTTCCTATACCACAATAAACTGTTAATCATCAACAGCGCTGTGGAATTTGTGCACCTTTGTAAGGTGTGTAGAGATAGAGTATGGTGATAAAACATCAGGTAAAAACAAAAGCGTAACATTTTGGCGCATCTTTCGCAATATTTTCTAATCACGTGATGATATTATATCTACAGCTGATATTTTTTCTGTGAGCTTCACATGCCGTGAATGTGATGTCTGTATCTGAGGAATGTCTTGAATGTTTTTATCTCACTGCTTGCACAAACATTCACTAATCACTAATCCAGTACAGCAGGAATCTCACTCTAGACCACACTGCCAAGAGCACACGTTTATATATACAACAATACAGCACTAGAATATATTTAAAGTAGTTTTATGTATCTTGGTTGTGTTGCATGTTAAAAGTGAGAATCTGATCCTGTAATTCTCAGTTCTGCCACTAGTGGCCGCTGTTAAAAATGCAGGCTGTTAAAATGAATGATATCGAAAACAAGACCCGACTGAGCTGAAATGACAAATACTCAAGTTTTGTCCTCTCTACTGCGCAAATGTCTTCACTGATCAAGTCTGAAAATTACTTTTGATGTGAACATTCATTAAAGAAACCTTTATGGCTTAAAGGTTATATTTTTAAATATATTTTTACTGGTTGATACACTGATAAATCAGCTAGGGATGTTAAACTATTAGCTTTATGGCCCCTTGTATTGCTTTATGTATTTATTTAGTCCGATATTACAGGAAATGTCAAGTACAGTAAGTGTATTTTTAATTTCAGTAAATTAAAAAAAATCATTTCGGAAAACGTTTACTTGCATTATAAGGAAATAAGAAATAAGAAGAAATTTGGATGAATATTATGAAATTAAGTCACATTTCACTCTTGTTTTGAATGGGTAAAAATATATTTTGCATAAATTAAATAAGAGCAATTAAATGGCATTTTGTAACATTTTCATGCTGAATAATAATACAGTAATTTTTACCATAATAAAGTGGAAAATTAAATTAAGTGTAATTATTATTATTTTTTTTTATTTAAAACAGCATAAAGGTAGTGCCATAAATTCTATCTGTATATATTAGTGCTGTCAAATGATTAATCGCATCCAAAATAAAAGTTTTTGTTTACATAATATATGTGTGTGTACTGTGTATATTTATGTGTATATAAATACACATTCATACAGTATATATTGAAAATATTTACGTTTACATGTATATATTTATATAATTTATATTATATAAAAATATATTGAATATACAAATATTAAATATTTTTCTTAAAAATATAAATGCCTGTGTGTGTATTTATATATACATAATAAATATACACAGTACACACACATATATTATGTAAACAAAAACTTTATTTTGGATGCAATTAATCATTTGACAGCACTAATATGTATAAATACTTGACAGTATTTTTAACTCTCTAATTTATATTTGATATTTTTTTATATTTTTATTCTTAACAATTTACTTTTTATGCAGAATTTTACTTTACAGTATATCATTGTTACGAATGTAATCTTCTTCTCAAAGTACTCATTACCATGTGTTCAAATTTTTTACTTTGGATTTTTAAATATTAAATAAATTTATATATTTTTATACATGACAACTATTATATATAAAATTTAAAATAAAGCTTTATCCAAAATATACATTTTATCAGATTTTTTTTTCCGTTACAGTAATGAAAATTATTAATGTCACATTTAAAAAAAAAAAAGAGCAAATATTTCTTATTTCTTTAGATTTCGAGGGGAACTCTGGTCCAGACATGTTCTTGTTGAGCTAAACCAGTGTACGTGAATACACAATACGTGTGTCATACAAGACTTGTGTGTGGGGGTTGGAGGAGTGCACATATGACGCCTGTGTTTATCTGAACACAATGCCTCTGTCTCTGTCCTTCTTCAGGTCCTACATGCGCAGAAGGCTGGCTACAAGGCGGCGATTGTCCACAATGTGGACTCTGATGACTTAATCAGCATGGGATCCAATGATCGTAAGTTCCTGCACACGAATGCATAAAACATGCAGCGGAGACACGCGCTCATGTGTTCTGCTGCGGGACAATGCTGTGATTCACAAACCTCTGCCCGTGTGCTGCTAATAACCAACACTGAAGGCCAAAGTAGTGGAACCAACCTTCAGCGTTCTTAAGTCAAGTCAAGCTTTATTGTCTTTCTGCTACATTTATGGACCTATAGTGGAACGAAATGTTGTGTCTCGCAGGACCACGGTGCTACATACTAGTTAAACATAAATACAAACATACAACAATAGAAGTATAAGAAAAACAATTATAGACCTATACAACAGTTAACAATCTGACTATACATATACCTTAAATAGTTGACTCTACATACACAAACTGAGACTGTACAAAAACTTTATGTAAATACTGTACATGAAATTGGGCAAAAGAGATATTTTGAAAGGAATAGGTTACTCAAAAATCAAAGTTTTCAGTTTTCAGTCCATCCAAGATGTAGATGAGTTTGTTTCTTCATCAGATTTGGAGAAATGTGGCATTCCATCACTTGCTCACCAATGGATCCTCTGCAGTGAATGGGTGCCGTCAGCATGAGAGTCCAAACAGCTGATACAAACATCACAATAATCCACAGCATATTTCCATATTTCAATCAACTCTCATATAGATTTAACAGCATTTGACAATAATGGAATGTAGGATTGATGTTGAGCAGATATAGACAGGTGGTACTGGGGAGGAGGAGGGTTAAATAAAACTTTCAGTTTTCATTCATTTGTTGATTTATTTGAAGTGAACTATTCCTTTAAAGTGGACATAATGAACAAAATAAATATTATTTTACATTTTAAAATACACTTGATTATTTAACATTCATTTGTTTGAGGAATCAAAGTGAATCAATCAAATCTGGTCTCATTTAGTGTCTTAATGTATGCATTTTTTTTGCAGTGGATATTCTGAAGCAGATAGACATTCCTTCAGTGTTTATTGGTGAAGAAGCGGCCAACTCTCTTAAAGAGGATTACATCTATGAGAAAGGGTGAGGGCTCTGATTTCACTACTGAATACTTCACTGTTCAGATGGTTACTTAACAGAAACATCTGATGAATTCAGCTGTGTTGGCACTCCAAGAGTCATATGACACTATAGAAAGTCTGCTGTTCACACAAAGTCTGAAAATGTGAAGTATTCACAGTTTTTCCACACCAAAATTACTGACTTCAATTAAAAGGTTCATATATTTAAATAAATACAATAAAATATATATGTATTTAATACAAATATTACATTACATACATACATAATATGAATTTTAAGTATTATTGTCTGTTTATAAGACCTGTCGTATAAAAGCAGTATCACACTCTTGCTTTGTGTTTTCAGTGGTCATGTGATTCTCATGCCGGACTTCAGTCTGCCTCTGGAATATTATCTGATCCCATTCCTCATCATTGTTGGAATCTGCCTCATCCTCATTGTAGTTTTCATGGTGAGTCACGATTGTGTGTCATTTAAAATAAATAAATGCATGCATAAAATATGCAAGTAAACAATCAAATATCTTAGTCTTGACTGACATGTTTACATCTTTTCAATCTCAGATCACAAAGTTTGTACAGGACAGACATAGAGCCAGGAGAAGTCGCTTACGCAAGGACCAGCTGAAGAAACTCCCAATTCACAAGTATAAGAAAGGTAAGAAATGTCTTTAATAAGATCTGATGCTTAGAATAAATTGTGGTTCAGCATTCAAATACATAAAGTTTAAGATTTTATTCAGCAAGAACCCATTAAATTAGTCATAAGTGACCGAAACGTCATTAAAGGTGCTGTATGTAGGATTGACAGTCCAAATTTAAAATATTGGAGAGGATTTTTTCACCAGGCCCCTCCTCCTCAGACTTGACGCACACGCAGGTTGCCAGATTAAAGACACCAACAGGAACGAATGCACATGATGATGAATGACATGAAATACGCTGTTTTTTCCGCCAACTGGCAACCCGGGGTGCCGAAATACAATTGAGTAAACTGGCAGTGGGCGGGTTTTACAAACCAAAACAGAGACCGATATTCCGGCCCGGAACGCACATTTTCGAAGGAGAATAACTGACTTCAGCATTGTTTTTCAGATGTTTCTTAAATATCTGCAAACATATTATGGTATTTTTATGCTTTAGTAGAGTCAAAAACTTACATACATACAGCACCTTTAAAAAAAAACAAAAGATATCTGAAATAAATGCGGTTCTTCTGAACTTTCTATTCAACAAATTATCCTGGAAACAATATCACAGTTTCCACAAAAATGTGAAGTAGCTCAACTGTTTTCAAGATTGATAATAATCAGAAATGTTTTTTGAACAGACACAAATCAACAAATCAGCATATTAGAATGATTTCTGAAGGATCATGTGACACTGAAGACTGGAGTAATGATACTGGAAATTTAGCTTTGATCACAGGAATCAATTACATTTTAACATATATTCACATAGAAAAGGTGTTTTAAATTTATAATAATATTTCATAATATTACTGATTTTCCTGCATTTTTGATCAATTAAGTGCAGCCTTGATGAGCAAAAGAGACTTCTTTCAAAAACATTACAAACCAACCCCAAACTTTTTCCAATAGTGTAAAAAGCAAAGGTTTTTATTCGTTATTGGTTTGACCATTAAATTGTGCAAAGACTCACCAGAATGAGAGATTCTAATAGTTCTAGAATCTGATTCAAACGTTGATTAAAAAGATTTAACATCTTTGATTCATGCCATCAAATCAGTTCTTTTAAACTGTCTGTTTTAAATTCATTTAGCTACGATAAATTTATAGTTGCTCTGGAAACTATAAAAAGCCATTTCAATGCAAATACGTAAATACTGAAATATATATTATTTTTTAAAAATGGGCCATTTTAAAAATAAATCAACTTTGTAAAAAAACAAACCAAAAAAAAAATTGTAAAGAGTTAACGTCAGTTGTAAAATGTTAATGTTTACTGAACTTAAATGTCAAAGATTCACTTAAAACGGCCGTCTGATTTGTGTTTGAGGGAAAATCCAGTGTTTTTGTAGGCACTTCCACTTATTACTTATTTCCTGTATGTACCAGAAATAGGCAGAACACTGTATGCTTTGGATATACACTCTATACTTAGTAAGAATGGGCCTTTTAGCCTCTTTATTTTGATGTTGTGAAGCTGTCGTGTTGCTGGTTCATCAGTAGTCAGTATTATCTGTGCTGGACGGACAGCACAACAGAATGTGGGAGAAATGTGGAATTCCCCTCCCACGCTGGAGCTCTCGGCGTTTCCACCTCCTCATAGTGAATCATCAAGCCATTTTACAACCAAATTAACACCGAGACCATTGACCATTCACTGTGTGCCTGCGTGAATGAGCATCCTGTTCAGCTCGCTCATAGTGCATTAGAAATGCGTTCGCCTGTAAACGTGAAAGTAGACGCCAGAGACGTTCCTCCTGAAGGTGTCAGACGTCACTTTCACTGAGTATAAGGAAAGAGTGCGGTCTGGACTCAGGTTACAGACACACCTGTGTTCACGTATCCACTTTCAAACATTAAACAGATGAAAGGTGTGTGAGATTTCCTAAAGCCAGCGGGCCGGCGGCAGCAGAACGTGTCGGAGTCGTCTCTTACGCTTCAGATATTCAGAGCAAATGAGAGTCATATCAGCCTGAAGGTCATTTGTAATTGTTTCCTTTGTACGTATTTACCAGATGTCATGTGGATAATTTATCTGCAACAAGTAAATGCAACCAGGGCGCGTACTTAAAATTGGTTCAGAAATAAGCTTTGTTTTCTTTATGCAAAACATATGGACATGAGCGAGGCAGCTTGTCTATTTGAATGATGTTTAAATGACTAGAGTGGAGAATAGGACTGTCACGAAACCAGATTTTCACTTCAAAATTATCCTGGCCAGTACAATTCATGATATCTATATTATCGCGACAGCTATAGAAATGTTGAAGAAAAAAAAAAACGCTATTAGTAAAATTCAACTTACTAGTAAAATTCAACTAAAATTCAACTTTTACGTTTGTAATTTGTAACCATAACTGTTCAAAAACATGTAAAAAAAAAAAAAATCTATACTAACTGTAACTAGCTAACTATAATGAAAGCTATATTAGCATCCACACCAGTGGACGATAATTTTCTTATTATAAGTGTGCGCTGGATTTTTGTCGTCTGCTGCTTTAAAGCCCCATTCACACCAAGAACGATAACTGTTAAGATAACTTTAACGATAGCTATATTAGCATCCACACCAGCGGACGATAACTTTCTTATTATAAGTGTGCACTGCAGTTTTGTCATCTGTCGCTTTAAAGCCCCATTCACACCAAGAACGATAACTGTTAAGATAACTTTAACGATAGCTATATTAGCATCCACACCAGCGGACGATAATTTTCTTATTATAAGTGTGCACTGGATTTTTGTCGTCTGCTGCTTTAAAGCCCCATTCACCCCAAGAACGATAACTGTTAAGATAACTTTAACGATAGCTATATTAGCATCCACACCAGCGGACGATAACTTTCTTATTATAAGTGTGCACTG
>JAFVLL020025869.1:0-53663 GCA_021397915.2 Tor tambroides | reverse complement strand
CCAGCGGACGATAACTTTCTTATTATAAGTGTGCACTGGATTTTTGTCGTCTACTGCTTTAAAGCCCCATCCACACCAAAAATGATAACTATTAAAATAACTTTAACGATAGCTATATTAGCATCCACACCAGTGGACGATAATTTTCTTATTATAAGTGTGCACTGGATTTTTGTCGTCTGCTGCTTTAAAGCCCCATTCACCCCAAGAACGATAACTGTTAAGATAACTTTAACGATAGCTATATTAGCATCCACACCAGCGGACGATAACTTTCTTATTATAAGTGTGCACTGGATTTTTGTCGTCTACTGCTTTAAAGCCCCATCCACACCAAAAATGATAACTATTAAGATAACTTTAACTATAGCTATATTAGCATCCAGACCAGTGGATGATAACTTTCTTATTATAAGTGTGCGCTGGATTTTTGTCATCTGCTGCTTTAAAGCCCCATTCACCTCAAGAACGATAACTGTTGCGATAACTTTAATGACAACTATAATGATAGCTATATTAGCATCCACACAAGCTGACAACTTATTTCTTATTTTAAGTGTGTGCTGCAGTTTTGTCTTCTGCTGCTTCAAAGCCTCATTCACATAAGAACGATAACTGTAAAGATAACAATAACTATATTAGTGTCCACACCAATGCACAATTTATTAATTATAAGCATGCTCTATGTTTTTGTCGTCTGCCACTTTAAATGCTTAAGCTCTTTAAAGCAGGATGGGTTCTGTTTGGTTGTCAGTGTTTTCATTGGAAAAATCGCTCTGAAAGTGATTCCAACGAAATCGTTCCTCTGTATCATTATTGTTATAGTTGTAGTGTATCTCTGTTCTCATAGAATTAGAACAATTTTAAAAACTTTATAGCTATCATTATAGTTATCGTCCTCGGTGTGAACAGGCACCCTCCGTTTTTACGGAATACAAAACTTGCATGTTGACTAGCAAATTTTTCCTGTTGCAAAAGTGTGTCTTGCTTTGATGTTTCGTGTTTTGTTATGACTACTAGATATTGCTCATTTTCCATTTTTATTATGAGGGGTGGCATCAGTGTTAAGGTGCAGTAGCGCCACCTACTGTATTAGAGTGTCAACCAGATATTGGTGCTGGATTTTTTCCGAAATTATTGTGTGTAGTATTAACACAGTATCTGTATTTCATTTTTTTTTAATATATCACAGTTATCGTCAATACCTGTATGTTGTGACACCTCTAGTGGATATTACGTTTTTGTCTTAATAGCGTATTTTATTATTATTATTTACACAATATATAATATATTTATTAATTGTGCTAGTTGGAGACCTAGGGAATGCTAAACCACAGATTTTTTTTTTTTTAGAGTTTAATAATATTTAGTTCGCTGCATGAGAAGTGATCATATTAATGAGATTTAAAATTGAATACTAGTTTACTGTTTACTAAATACTGTGCAGTGTACACTACATATTGCCTACTGTTCTTCAGTATTCACTTTGCAATGATACATTTTTCAGTGATTGTCACATGACCTTAACACTGAAGTGCATTGCGGGATACACTATTCTGTCTAAAAGGCTTTGTTGTATATTGCACATTTTCACAAATAAGCAGTTAGGCTGCGTCCGAAATCGCATATTCACTTTTGAATAATTACTTTGCGACTGTTATATTCTATATAGTATGTAGTATGAAAGCAATCTAAACTTACATTATTCACATTTCCATACACCAGCCAGAAAAAAATATTTAATATTGAGAATATTAACAATTTTCAGCATCTGGAGGAAAAAATATTTTTTTGAGATGGCAAGACTTACCCTAAAGCATGTATATGATATATAGTGATATGTATAGCATGTATATATGTGACCCTGGACCACATAACCAGTCATAAGGGTACTTTTTTTTTTAAATTGAGCTGAATAAATAATCTTTCCATTGATGTATGGTTTGTTAGGATCGGACAATATTTGGCTGAGATACAACTATTTGAAAATCTGGAATCTGAGGGTGCAAAAAAATCTAAATATTGAGAAAATCACCTTTAAAGTTGTCCAAATGAAGTTCTTAGCAATGCATATTACTAATCAAAAATTAAATTTTGATATATTTACGGTAGGAAATTTACAAAATATGTTCATGGAACATGATCTTTACTTAATATCATAATGATTTTTGGCATAAAAGAAAAATCAATAATTTTGACCCATACAATGTATTTTTGGCTATTGCTACAAATATACCCCAGCGACTTAAGACTGGTTTTGTGCTCCAGGGTCACATGTATAGAGTCCTTCCTAAATATATGATTACAAAAATAAATAAAAGTGCTAGATTAACCCACTGACACATCTTACCCTATATCATTTTTACACAAGCAGTTGTTTCATCCATATGGACATTACTGAGGCTTTTGAATCCCGTCACACAGATAAAGGCCTGCAAACGTGTGTGTTTCACCCTGATGTTCACCTTCCTCTGCTTCCCGCTCGTGGCGTCTCTGCTGACTCATTGGTTTTCTTCATCCGGCCGCTGTGCTGATTCATCGCTTCTGCCGGCCGCTGCAGTCTGCCTCACTGAGAGAGCGAGCGGGTTTTTCCTGTCATATGACAGCGCAGCTGGACCGTAGACCCAGAACACACAGCTGCTGTCATGGCCGTTATACCACACACAGCGGAAAACACCCTGGCTTTTTACTGCAGGCTCTTTTACACTCGTTCATAGATTTATCATACTATAGTAAGCATTTCAATATATTACCTTTGAAAGATATAAAAAAAACTGTTATAATACTAATTTATTAAAATGCTATTTTTAAATATTCTTTCAGACAAAGATTCAGACAAATCTATGAATAAGGTTGAAGTGAATCAGATGTGCAAACTCAAAAATTCAGTGCAAATATATCACAAATATCGAATATGTCTAACAAATTTGCAAATTCAAAACACTTTGTGGGGGGAAATTATAGTATAATAAAAAAAAAGCAATACCCTCAATGTTAATTTTCAAGTGCCAAAAGTTGCAATAGTTGCGAAACTTTTGCGAATCACTATTGCAAGTCTACTTGATGTGATCTTTACGAAAATTGTAAAAAAAAAAAAAAAAAAACACTAAAAAAAAACCACATTCGATACAATTTGGGTTCATTTTCTATTGCCAAAAAAATAGTGCAAATATATCTTGAATATTGGAAAAGTCTACTGAATTTGCAAATTCAAAATCATTGCGAAAAAGCTAGTTTACTTGATGTTATCGTGAGAAAACTTAATCATGAAGAAAAAACAATGTTTATAGTAAAGTCTCAATAAAAAAAAGATACAACTTAATTTTTAATTATCTATTGCCAAAAAATCAACGCAGATGTATCACAAATACACACAAAACCTTTGTGAATCACTATGGCAATCTACTTGATGTGATCATGAATAAACTTAATGGTGGGGAAAAAAAACATTAAAATTGTTTAAAAAAAATTGATACAATTTTGGTTAATTTTCTATTACCAAAAAATTACTGCAAATATATCATGAATATTGGATACTACTATCATTGCGAATCGCTAGTCTACTTGACGTGATCTCGAGGAAACTTAATCATGAGGGAAAAACGAAGATTATAGTAAAATCTGGAAAAAAAAAAAAAAAAAAAATTGCCACAAAACTCAGCACGAATATTGGATCGCTGTTTGAACGTGGTAATGGTTAACTATATTATGAAGTGCCTTTCAAACATGTAACCCAGTAGATCCAGGTTTTCCCTTAAACCATTAATCTTCATCAGTTCAGAACGAATGAAGAATTTTCCACAAGGTCATTGGCTTCACAAAGTGTTGAGTTGTTTCTGTTGTAAACAGTGGATTGGTAACATCCAAACCTGCTGTCTCTGTGAACTCTTCAACCAACCGTCGAGTCTGTGACATCCTGCAGATACGAGCTTCTCCATATACGGTCACATGCAGCCATGGCAGTTTGTATTCGTTTACCACTTATATAAACACTGAGCATCAGCAGAGCGGCTCTTTCATTGGTGCAAAGAAACCTGAAAAAAGCCAGAGGAATTTGAAGGAGGGCAGGACGAATTCCTGGACTTATTGAGCCTGGAATGTTTTCCTTGATCCACAAAACCCAGAATCTGAAAGCACACGCTGAATGTTTATCAATCATGTGCTGCAAGTGTGAAAATCAGAAGCCCTTCTATTAAAGATATCGATGTAATATATATTTAGATTAAATAATCTGTTTCTTAATTCCTCGTAGGTGATTCGTATGACGTGTGTGCCATTTGTTTGGATGAGTATGAGGAGGGTGACAAGCTGCGGGTTCTTCCCTGCTCACATGGTGAGTTTCTGTTTTGTTTGGCCCTTGATCAGCAAAACATATTTTGCAACTTGAAAAATTTAGCTGTTAAATATTTCAGATTCAAAACAAGTATTGTCAACAGTGTACGTGTTGCTTACAACTAAAGGAAATAATGTAAAAATATTGTAAACTACTATCAAAACACAATTTGTTTTTATGAACAATAGTATTAGTTATTTAACTGAAGTATTATTAAATTAAATTATGAAATGAAGCATTTAACCTAGAGCATTTGTTGAAAATGTTGTAACCACATGACAAAAATAAACGAATAAATGGCATTAGTTAAAAATTTATACAAAATAAATAAAAACATTGTAAAAAAAACTTTCCAAGTTAATGTAACAGTAAAAAAAAAATTAAAATTAAATAAACCAATTATAATTTGTTTTTTAGAAATTAAAAATCATTTAATGATTTAAATTTAAATGTAGTAAATGTAAACATTTATGAGATAAAGGCATAGCATTTTCTTTCTTTTTATATGTAAAAAAAAAAAATAAAGTTATGAAAAAAAAATTAACTCAGGACATTAAAGTACACAATCATTAAAATAATTTGTATATTACATGTATTAAAAAAGTGTCAGTTTTAATATACATTTTTAATTAACATTAGAGCAGTTTTTGTTACTAATACATAAAAAAAAATAAAATGAAGGCATGGTAGGAAAAAAAAAAAAAAGATTTTTATAAATTAAGAAAAAACAACTCATGGAATTAAAGTGCAGAATAATAATTAGAATAATTTATATATTAAATCCAATTATCAGTAGATATTTATTTGAATATAAATACATTTTTATATGCATACAAAATACACACACACTTAATGTACACTGTATAGTCATGGGAGATGTTTTATTAATTTTTCATTACTTTTATTTAGTGGAATTTTTAAATGAACTACTAATAAATCGAAAGGATTTGGATTGTAATAGATCAGCTTTGTCACGATGTGTGGCACTAATTCTCTCTGCACCAATCATCAGCCTATCACTGCAAGTGTGTCGACCCATGGCTGACCAAAACCAAGAAGACCTGCCCCGTGTGCAAGCAGAAGGTCGTGCCGTCTGACGGCGACTCCGACTCTGAGTCCGAGTCGGGCGACAGCGGTGGCGAGGAGAACGAAGTGTCGGAAAACACGCCCCTACTGCGATCTGTGGCCTCCACCAGCGCCCATTCCTTCGGCACCATGTCCGGCTCGTTGTCCCATCCCGACGCCGAGTCCTCGGACTACGACGAGCGGAGCGACACCACTGACAGCGAGGAGGAGGTTACGGTGGAGACCGTCGTCGTACAGCTGCAGCAGGGCCGTCCCGACAACATGGAGGCCAGCGCTTGAGGCGTTAGCCGACGCTAACTCGAACTCTCAATGAGATTCCAATACATTTCACCGTCACTTACAGTTTATCTTCACACATCTGTTTAACGTTCGGCAATTCTATGCAGCGAAATTTTATAAATCATGATTTCCCCCCAAATAAAGTGCGCAATTGCACAAATTTTGCCAACTTGGTGAAACGTCACCTTTGGGAATGTCATTAGCGCTTGCTGCCAAACTCATCTCAGACCTGTATCCGATCGCGACCAACTGCATGTTTTATACGACACCATAAGACTTTATTAGCGACACTGACGTCACCGTTTAAGTTTGATCATTAACAGCGGAGCCGTTCTAAACACCAGTCACTCAAGTGATCTTGGAAGAGTAGTTAGGTAATAACACATCATTTATGTACTGTAAGTAGGAAGTAAGTTGGGTAAGTAGATTCGAAGGTTTTTTTTTTTTTTTGATAACACAACGTGAACTGTTACCGATGTCTGGTTGCCTTTTAATGTTGCTTTACTGTAAATATACATTTCTGCTCACCCTTGTTTCTAAGTAGTCTACATTCATTTCTCTTCATGAATAAAATACTACACCTTTTGCTGTTTGTGTGTCAGTTTGTCAGAGTTTTGGAAGCAGCACATAGTTTTAAAGGTGCTGTATGTAATTTTTTTTTTTTGACTGCATAAAACACTAGTAATGTGTTTAGGAAGCATGCTAAGTTCACATATTTGTTTCTACGAAAATCAAAGCTAGAGTCATTCTACTTTGAAATGTGTGTTCCGTGTTGGAATGTCTGTTTTTGTTTTGGTCTGTGTGACTCCGCCCACTGTCAGTTTACCCAATAGTATTTTGACACCCCAGGTTGCCAGGTGGTGGAGAAAACAGCGTACTGAAGCCAGCAAACAAACTGGATCAGAGATCTAAGAAGCCTCGGTTCTATGACCTGACACGATTTAAAGTGCGCAAGGCTTGTTGTCTTCCATCGTCAAATGCGCTTGTTCCTATTGTGTCCTCAACTTGGCAACCCACATGAGCATCGAGTCTAATGAGAGGGAGAAACGACATTCTCCAGTGTTTTGAATTTGGACTGCAGTACCCATTTCAACTACTAGCTGTCAATATGTGACCCTGGACCACAAAACCAGTCATAAGGGTCAATTTTTCAAAATTGAGATTTACACATCATCTGAAAGCTGAATAAATAAGCTTTCCACTGATGTATGGTTTGTTAGGATAGGACAGTATTTGGTTGAGATACAGCTATTTGAAAATCTGAGGGTGCAAAAAAAATCTAAATATTGAGAAAATCTCCTTTAAAGTTGTCCAAATGAAGTTCTTAGCAATGCATATTACTAATCAAAAATTAAGTTTTAATATATTTACAGTAGGAAATTTATAAAATATCTTCATGGAACATGATCTTTAATGTCCTAATGATTTTTGGCATAAAATAAAAATCAATAATTTTGACCCATACAGTGTATTTTTGGCTATTGCTACAAATATACCCCAGCGACTTAAGACTGGTTTTGTGGTCCAGACTCAGAGTCACATATTACATACTGCACCCCATACATAAACACAATATAAACATAAGTGGACCTAGAAGAAGAGTGTGCACCAATCTTTCATATTTTGACAAAGAAAAAGCCATATTTTGTTTATTGTTAACATTGTCAATGCAAAAAATATAAAAGGACATTCTAAATCCCAAATATATAATAGTTTTTAATAACCATTTTACATTTTTTGTGTGCAAAAAAAGGTCGTGAGAGAAATGTGGTTTTGTGCAATAAAAATAGGGTTATAAAGGGGTGGAAATTCTGAAAACTTACCAGAATCTTTTTTGGAAACTTTCCAGGATTTTTCTTCCACCCCTTATTCAGGAACATTTTTCATTTTGTGTAATAAATGCTTATGACCATTTGTTCTTTTTGTGCAATGAAGTAAATTTAGAGTTTATAAAACTAAAAAGAGAAAAAAAAAAAAAAAAAATCCATATTTCATGTTCTTTCAACAGATTCTGTGTTTCTCATTACCAGGTAATTACCAGATAATTTTTGGTAACTGATGAAGGTCTGATAGAATGTTTCGAAATACTGTTTTAATGTGACATTCAGTTAAAGTTTTACTTCACCATTTTTGTGTGCAAAACAGGAAAAGTTGTGTACAATAAAACAAATTTGCCTACCATGAACAATTTCCAATTTTTGTGCAAACAGTCCTTTATCTACTTTAAACTTTTATTTGGAAAAACAGAAAAGATTCCCCATGAGATGAACCCTGAAACAACACACAGCAAAGAAAACCAACAAGTAAATGGGTTGGAATAGATTTATTTAATCTGTCTGTAAACAAGGTGGTGAAATTAATTTATGGCATTTCTCAGATTTTATGCACATGAAATCAGACATATCAGACTGTATCCAAGATGTATGAAAAAGTACAGGGGAAAAAAAAAGAAGTGAACTAGAGTCACCAGTACAAATACCCCACAAGGCCAGAACTTCAGCTGATACTAAAAACCCCTGAACAAAGAAGCGACAGATTTATTCGGGAAGCTGTTTGAATCAATAACAACAGATTCTCTACATTATGGCACAGGATACACATTATGATTTGAGTGTCATATACTTGAACATTTGGACTTGATGAAACATCAAGTTTTGACAGACAGTTGTATCGCTGACGACTCGAAGGCAATTTATTCCACAGTCATAACAGTACGGGTTCAATTCGATTCAAGTGTTGAAGTCTGCAATCCGACGCTAGTGTTTTGTTGGTTAGCATTTATGGTAGTGTGTAAATAACCCAAGCAGTGACGAAAATTGGTCCGACTGAAAAGAAACTCTAAACCGTTGATACCCACTGTCTGAAATGGTGGTCGTCTTGAAAATTAATTAAAAATATATATATTACATAAGCTAGCAAAGTAAGTGTGATGACGGAATGTCAATAAACATTCAATTGTTGGGTTGATGGGGGGAAAAAAAAAAATGCTACCTGCAGCTCAAAAAAAAAAAAAAAAAAAAAAAAAAAAAAAAAAAACACAGTAATGCCAACTAAACGAGGCCTCAACTTGAGAAAAAATATCAATCGGTAGTGTCGTGTTTACAGTTAGTGTTGATGCGCCAATGGCGACAAACTTCAGGTTGAGAAAAAAAAAAAAAATGACAAAACGGACGTATGTTAGAGCAGACGCCATATTTAATTTGATAAATATGTCATCCAGCCTAACTAGGGTTCATGCGGTAGGCTTGTAGATATGCATACAGTCGACCGTTCCCAGATTGGATCTAGAAATGGGAATTTGAGTTGAGCTCAAGCCCTTGGTTAATCAACCAAACTCCCAAAAAAGACGTGAAGTTTTCACGCTAGCTTTTGGTCTGAAGCGCGCCATGGGATCGTAGTGCCAAAATGGGACCGAACTCATTAAATGGACATTAATGGGAAAGAAATGGAGTTTGGTAGCACAAAATAGAAGTAAAGTTGAAAACCAATGGATGATGAAGCCATCTAGAAGGGTTAGCAGACTGAGCAGCTAGGATTGGAGGTGTCTTAATATCCAGATTTCCTCAGGTAATCAGCCATTTTATACGCTTTCGTGTTGAGCAGCCCTCCATGGGTGCCTTCCTTGCCCATGACTAAAACCAATACTGGAGTACATAAGGGGGGAAAAAAAACAAGAACAAAAATCAACAAACTTGAGGGGGAAAAATAAAGAAACGACTTTCCCAACTTAAAAAGCGATGCAATTGTTGACAAGATTCATTACCCTTCCTTGCTAGAACCCCGAATCCCTCAAGTATTTTGCCATTGAAAATGCCTTCTTATTCAGGCCGCCGCCGTGGACCCCTTCTTTGCCCATTACAAGAACCAAGACTGAAAGAAAAAAACAGAGAGAGAGGAAGTTAAGAGGACAGGAAAATCCCAGCTCTGGAAAAAAGCCAAACCAAGATCAACGAGATAGCATGCATGCAGAGGGAAAGACTGCAGCCTAGAGGAAATACCTTCATTTAGCTACTATTGGTAACATTTTAATAACTAATAATAGTTCAACTTTGTAAGAGTTGTGTGCTATTTTTGTGGTATCATCAATTTCAGATTTGCATACTCAGATTTGCAAGAAAAAAAAAGTCTATTTTTAAGACCATTAAAAAAAATACAATTATGGCAATGTTAATTATAATGCACAATAACGGTTACAACAACCATTTTATATAAATAAATATAAATTATACATAAATAAATTTATATTGAGTATATCCATTGACACTTTTGATAAAATAACTATAACTTAGTTATTAAAAAATATATAAATTATACAAGTTATTTTCAGTTATGAAACAATGTAAGATTTAAGTTAAGAATGGACTGTCATGATAATGCTGCATTGCAAAAATAATATAAATAATTAGAATTTTTCATATAGTACTATACTGTATATTACAATCAATATTTATAACAATATTTGTAACTAAAGTTTTTGAAAAATTTACAATATTATAAATTAAATATAATATTAAATATAGTTATTAGTACATAGTATTATACTATTTATACATTACATTTAATATATTTTGTAATATTATAATTTCATAAATTAGTTTTCCATTTTTTGGCCAGCATAAGCTACACACTGGATCAGATGTTATGCAAATCAAAAATCTGCCTCTTAGGTAATGCTTAATTATATAATTACTCTTAATAAGTAATGGTTGACGACGGGCCGCTGAATTATTAAAAATTAATGCACATCTCAGGTGATAATGCGGCACTAATTTATCATCCATTATCCCGCTTATACCACGATTACCAAAGATTTCCAAGTTTTTCTCGAGATACATTACATTTTTCATCCTTACAAAACTCAAATGTACTACTTTCTTGCACATCTTGCCTTTAGGGAGATATTTAAAGTAAAAAGTTTGCTATTTTTCCTGGTTCATTTGCTGTTGCATGCCGTAGGGCTCTTGGAAATAGCTGAAATAATTTGGCAGTGAACGGGAACTGTAATGCAGTTAATCACAGTTCAACACCTTAAAATGTCTGTCAGCCAATCAGAATCAAGCATTCAACAGTGCTGTAGTATAATGAACCTTATTATAATGTTGCCATTTAAGTTTAGCAATGACCAAACAATTAGTATATTCATCTGGAGATATAGATTTGGATTTCCAGAAAGTGTTGATTAGCCGAAGTGTTAGAGAAAGAGATTGTAGCACGTGATTCATTCAATTCAAGAAGGAAAAGCAAGTTTAGTTCCTCTCCTCAATACATGCTGTGAGCTATAAGAAAGAGGTTGATTCATAAAAGGAACACTTTATTTCAGGAAACAGGAAATCCTCTCACGTTTTACAGAGCGACACATGCATGTGTGTTTCTGCTACTTTCACACACATCTGGGGTCTGAGAGGGAATGTACCTCAACAGGTCCCAGAAACTTCCTGAACACCTGAGCTCAAGTCTCGTGATCAACAGAGACGCTATAAAATCACTAGCTAGAATAAAACGCTGCATTTCTTTGAAAAAAAATGGTGTGGAAAACCCACGTTGGTAAAAGCAAGATTCTTAAAGAAATGCTTAGGTCATATTTCAGGCAAAATTAGGATTATTTTTCAGTTGATTAGGATTTTTGCAATATAATTTTGCATTACA
This sequence comes from Tor tambroides, assembly GCA_021397915.2. Classification (NCBI taxonomy): domain Eukaryota; kingdom Metazoa; phylum Chordata; class Actinopteri; order Cypriniformes; family Cyprinidae; genus Tor; species Tor tambroides. The sequence goes on along the minus strand of JAFVLL020025869.1, from coordinate 42,319 downwards.
TTTTCCTCACTAGTTTAAAAAACAAACAAATCAAAATATCTATCTATTCTATCTATATATAGATATATATTAGTTCTGTCAAACGATTCATCGCATCCAAAATAAAAGTGTACACATGCATGTATATATTTAAGAAAAATGTTGTTTATATATTAAATATTTATGTATAATATAAAATATAAGAATGTACATATATAAATGTATATACACATGTAAATATTTTCAAAATATATACTGTATGTGTGTAATGTGTAATATATATATATATATACACACACACACACATTATAAATATATATACACACATATATATTATGTAAACAAAAACATTTATTTTGGATGCGATTAATCATGATTAATTGTTTGACAGCACTATACATATATAAAAATGTATGAAGAGTTCATTTGCATTTATTTATTGTGCATTCCAAGTAATGTCAATCAAACAAGCAGTTGGGTTGTTTTGATTAAGTAATAATAACTTAAATGCAGGTAACTTACAAAATTAAAGTTCATTGAAAGTACATTTTTATATATATATATATATATATATATATATATATATATATATATATATATATATATATATATATATATAGAATGTTTGTTTTATAGCAAAAGCAGATAACTCCACATTTCATGTTTCAGAGTTAAACAAAAACACTTGTTTAATCTTCGTAATCTCCTCAGATGACAATGTAGACACCTGACAAACGTTGTGATCATAGATTTTATTTTTTTATATTTATACGCAGAGAGCAGCTTTTCCCTCACCATTGTAACGTGCTGCTTTTGCAAGGTTTTTTTATTATTAAAATTTCCACTATTATTTTCCTTTAACACCTGAAGAACATATCACAGGTTCATCAAATTTGTCGAAATTATCCATCCTCGATCACTTTTAGTCAGCTTTGACGAAACTCCTCTCAGTTAGCGCATCTTTTAAAAGAGACTGCTGGCCTTGCCCCCTGACTTGAATACAGCGCACTGATTCGCTAAAATGGACTTATTGGCGTCTGTTCAAAAACAAGGACACTTGTCGGCTTCTGCAGTAAAACGTGAACTCACGATGCCTTGAAAGTGAACAATACCGGCTTTTTTTTGACAAAACGCGTTTAGGGTTCAGATCGCGCTATGAGTGCTGTGCATTATTCTCCACATAGTTCTTTTTTTTTTTATTATTGAACATTTATCGGTTTTTGCAAATTAACTCTTATTATATATATATATATATATATATATATATATATATATATATATATGAGATTCACCCACTGATGTGTCACTTCCCAGCACCTAATTGTGAATATTTAATGGCATTTGTCTCCCATTAAGTCAGGATGGATAAATGTCATGTACACAAGACTCCTGTGTTATACAGGAAAGATATTGAGGAAAGGAAACATCTATATTATTACTATTATTATCTACATTATTAAGTTTTACTAACAAAAGATATTTGTGATGAAATAAGAACGGACAAGTACCTTTGTCTGCTTTGCCGACAGCGACGTTGTACGTGGCCTCTCCTCCTTGACTCTTTGTCCTTATGTCCATTGTCCAATCACTGTCGACTAGGAGGCCGTCTCGGATAACCGAGCACTTCTTTGAACCTAAGGTCAGGCCGTTGGTGAAAAAACTTGCTCGGTCTTTTCCTAATAGGACGTCGATTTCTGTGGGCTGATGTTTAAAAAAACAAAGCAAAAACAATATTAAATGTGGAACTGTATCTTCTTGTCTTGTCTTTTACATTTTAATATGGATTAATGAACAGCCAAATCCAATCAACAAATGCAGGTAGGCGGTTAGATGAGCATGATAATTTATGGAGAGATCCATGAAGATAGTTTTAGAAAAACTAAATATACAAAGTCTTAGAAATATCCTCATGCACTCTGAACATCAATGAGTGATTAAAAACACAACAAAAAGATAAGTTAAATATAGTGGTCTAGTCAGTTAAAACTAGCTGTTTTTGTGCACAATCTTTATTTTTAGTGTGAAAAGACAAATTACCAGCTGTTGGAAACACCTGGCCTAGACACAACTTCAACCTATTTTTGTGATGAAATCTGCCTGACAACTCAGTTTTTGTTTTCATGTAGTGTTGTTAAAGCTGCGGTCACATCAGTGAAATATTGGCAAAATTTCACAAACAAAAACAATGTCAATAGTGACACTGTCGTAGTGACGTACAAATAAACACTTTCTAATCAAGAAGCTTTCTGTTGGTCAACATAGCAAATTCACATGACCAATTTGAACCCAATAAAAAAAATTTGTGAGGGGAATTTTGACCCTATTGAAATAACTGGATTTTGCCCACAAAATGTGTGGAAAATTAGTAAATTTTTGCAGGCAAAAAAAAAAAAAAAAAAGGTCTGTTTTCAATGTAGCAATGTTTGGATTCTTTCAAACCAACCAAACTGTCGGCTTTGCGCAAAATTCCCAAGTGCATACTCCTATTGAAATGGCTGGATTTCACCCAGAAAATTTTGCTGGGCACCAATGAATGTCAAATTAGTGAAATTTTGCTTAAAATAAAGGTCTACTTTCAATAGTGTTGCAATGTTTCAAACATCTCACACCAAAGTCACTTTTAAGCCAATCAGCTTTCCGTTGGTCACTGTTGGGTCATTTGCAAGACCAAATTGAGCCCACTGTGAAATCTGTTGGGAAAATTTCAGCAAAATTCCCAATCATGCAGACTCCTATTGAAATCACCATTAAAATTATGCTGAGCAACAATAATTGTTAAATTAACTACATTTTGCATAAAATAAAGGTCCATTGTCAAAAGCATAGCAATGTTTTAAACAAATCTCACAACAAAGTCACTTTCAAACAAATTAGCTTTCTATTGGTCAATGCGATGAAATCACATGACCAAAAAAAACATTGCGAAATCTGCATGGGCAAATCTTTTGGCTCTGCACAAAATTCCCATTCTTGCAGATTACTGTTGAAATGATTGGACTTTGCCCACTAAATTTTGCTGAGTAACAATAAATGTGTCAAATTAGCTAGCCTAATGTCAATAGTGTAGCGATGTTTCAAGCACATTTCACACCAAAGTCACTTTCAAACCAATCAGCTTTCTGATGGCCAGTGCAGCAAATTACAAAAATTTGCGTTGGGAAATTCTCTGGGAAAATTTAGGCAAAATTCACAATTATGCAGATACCCATTGAAATGACTGAATTTCACCCACAAAATTTTGCTGAGCAGCAATAAATGTGTCAAATATGACCAACTGAACCCATTGTGAAATCTATGGGGGGAAATCTTTCAGCTTTGCACAAAATTCCCAAACGTGCAGATTGCTATTGAAATGATTGGATTTCGTCCACTAAAGTTCGCTGAGCATTGTTAAATGATAAATAATGACCAAACCCACCTTTACATTGAGCAAATTTGCATTAACCAACTCTAATTTGATGCGAAGTTTGAACAAACTTTAACCCTGAAGCCCAAAGTATACCTCAGTTTTTATGCATATGCAAGGTTTCATATACTGTGCACGTGAAGCACATTTTTTTGGCACGGCACCCAGTTTTTGTAACCAGGTCACACATGCGCATTAAATTTGTTTTGCACTAATCAGTTGTTCCACAAGGTGGCAATGTTGGCCCGGGCCATTGTTACACAGTAGAAAACAAAACCAAAGAGGTGAAACAAAAACAACAACAAAATAGTGGAGACTGTGACAACAACAGACAACTTTGGTTTAAATGGGTAAAAAGCCTTTTTTTAAATTTTATTTTATTTATTTTTTAAATCGGTCATAAATGGAGAAAAATAGTGCAAACACTGGACAAAGATTAAGTTTTGTTTAAACACAGGTGTCGACCGCCTGCGCATACTATCAAATGGAGTAGGCTATACTTTGAAAAGCTACATGACTGCACATATGCGCTAGTGTACACATACAAAAACAAAGTATACTTTGGGCTTATAGCAAAATTCTTTTGAAATTACTCTATTTTTGACTTCAAAAATTTGCCAACTCCAGGAAATGTGTCACTGGACAACCCAACAAGCTAATCAATTCTGATTAACAGTCTTCCAAAAACAATGAAAACATCATTGATTTTCACACTGCCAAACTACATCCGACTACAAATGCTCCAGTTTGATCATTAAACAGCAAATATGGATGTTTATTTTTAGAGTACTCTACAATTTTCAAAGGATATTTCTGGAGCATGATAAAAGCATAGCTGAGCGGAGGTGATTTGTACCAGTGTCCTTAAAAGGAGGAACTTCTACAGCACAACATATCTGGGAAACATTCTGCCTAACCCTCAAACTGGAATGCAGTAATCACATTAAACAACGGTTTTGTGTGTCAAATGCCAGCACTGATCAAGCCTGAACGTGCAATTTTCTTACTCATTTCATTGTCATTTGGACTGCATCACAGTAGCTTTGTTTGTACTGGCCCGCTACGTATCTACCGAGCCGTTTTCCCCTAAGGCCAAACCACATAAAACTAAAAGCAGCTACTCTTTGGTGAGAATCAGCGAGCCGATGCTATTTCCAGGAAGGTCTGGAGGCGCTTGCATGGCGATAGACACAGCCTTGAACTTCATGAAGCCTTTTTGAACTCATACTTGGACTCATTCCTTTCTCTATCAGTACAGGAAACTAAATTAAAAACTAGAAAAAACCTACTGCTTTTACTGTCAGTCCAAACCCGTATGACTGACAGGGGCTGTCAAGCTTTAACGCAAGAGGTCATGCAGGTTTGAAACAACATGAGGGTGTGTTTTTTTTTTTAAGGTGGACTATACAGAAAGTTATAATAAAGTCTGACATGACTCAACTTTGCAAATCTCATTTCAAAAGGGAAATCCATTACAACAGTCCTTAATAGATGCATATTCCTATAGCACTGCAGTAAACGTCCAATATAAGGATTCCCACAGCTTTCGATCAGTGAATTCTCATGACTTTTCCAGTCTTTTGTGATTACTGGATAAGGAACTTTTTAAAATCTTGTTGTAGACATTACTCCTCTCACCAAAAGTACCAATTTCTAGCTGATGGAATATTTTAGAACCAAATTCACAAAAGAAGTGTATGACTATGGTTAACGTTTGTTAAATTTCCTGACCTTAAAACAAACTTTCCAAATACTTCCAGGTTTTCCATAACCATCTGAACCTTGCAATATATACACTACTACCTAATCTTAAAGGGACAGTTAACCCAAAAGGGACAGTTCACCCAAAATGGAAAATTTACTCACCTTCAAGTTGTTCAAAACCTGTATGAGTTTCTCTTTTCTATATTCTACACAAAAGAAGAATGTTAGTAACCAAAAAGTTGACGGTAGCCATTGACTTCCATAGTATGGAGAAGAATTTAAAAAAAAAAAAAAAAAAAAAAAAAGTGTCAACTATTTGGTTATCAACATTCTTCAAAATATCATTTTTTTGTGTTCAATATAGGAAAGAAACTTATACAAGCTTGGAACAACTTGAATTTGAGTAAATTAGGACAATATTTCATTTTTGTGTGAACTATCCCTTGAAATATGCAAGTTGTACATCCGTTGCTGTAGTTCACCAAAAATGAAAACTGTCATTATTCACTCATGTATTTCCTATCATATATGCCCATCTTTCTTCTGTAGAACACAAACAATGATATTCTGAGAAATGTTTCAGTGTTTTTTGGTCATACAATAAATCATACCTTCATGTTCTTTCATACCGAGATGAGTAATGGAGTTAAAATAATTAAAAATAATTTGATGAACTACTATAAAACTGTTAACAAAAATATAAAAGGCATGTTTAGCTTACATACCGCAAAAGTAAACTTAAAGCGGCAACTGAAGGCAGCACATTAAACTGGGGGAAATAAAGGTCAGTGTGACAAACAAGGCTGTTGTTAGATTATTAACACCCTTTATGGAGCGCCATCTTGGACAACGGGAAGAGGGCAGGTACTGCGAAGATCCCGTATTCTGGAATTACGTTACGCACGTTCCGCGGCTGAATGACGCGTGTCTTCACGTACGTAACTCTAGTCTGGTGATTTTCGAATCTGACCGGTTGATCGCATCGGCCTGTTTGCACTAACAACACCTCCCTCTTTATGACTGAAACCTGGACTTTTAACACTCGACATTTGAGTTTTAACATCACAATAATTATTTTTAAATATTTTGGCGATTTTTCGCCAAATACAACCAGCTAACCTAAATGATCTAGTGACAGACTTAGCCCAAATAAATAAAAGGTGCAAGAAATTTAAACACTCTCATCCCGGGTGAACAAAAATATCTCCAAATTATGTTCTTGTTTAGTCAGCTAGCATCCGGTATGTGTTAGCTTTCATTCCCATTCAAGCTGATCAGGCCCTGGATTTCTAATACACTGGCTGACAGGTTGATCGAAACCCTGGCTGTGTTCCAAACCCTTGGGAGTCTCCTACAAAGACAGCACTTCAGAGTTCCAGCGGCATTTTGGCGCGTTTTACGCCAAGGCGTTTAAAATCCCGCTTTACTTTACGCGATGTAAAATAACCTTCGCAAATTAAATCGCGCTTTAATTTTAGGCGCTAATTCCAAATTAAGCCGCATTCCGACTCCGCGCCTGTGCGGATCAAACATGCGGTCTAGGTAGGCAGCGTACTAGTTATTGAAACACAGCCACAGTTTTCAGCCCTCCACTAAAGGCAGCATAAAGAGTGCAGTTAATAACGCGTATTTACCGTGATGTTTATGAATGTGCCCCCCTTCTGCGCTGCCCAAACGCATTTAGAGTCTGAGGTGTACCCAACAATGGCGGAGTCCTGGCAGCAGCCATCCGACATCAGGTTTTCCACATAGCTCTCCCACGACATATTTGCCTTCTGCTTTCAAACGCTCACAAGCTATCCTTAAAAAGACGGGACTGACAGTTTCGCGCGGTCTCAGTTTGCGGTTGCCGTATATTTGGATGTCCCGCACGCCCCCTTCTCTAATGAGAGTTTGAGCAGTAAAGAGTCCCGGCTGTATGGAGACTCTGGGTGTAGTCCCTCAAATATCCCTCCGCGCAGGCGCATTTAGGCTGCGGTCCATTAGGACAAAGCCGTGTGCGCGGATTAATACGAGTTCTGATTGGACGCTAGTGTGCATGAGCCTTTAGAAGCCACGTTTTGTATGACAAAATTAGTTAATGTGTGCAATGTATGTAAGAAACAACAATACATTTTACCCATGATGTTGGGACTACTATTTCAATACTATTTGCTTTTGGTTTGCACATTTCACTTTGCTTTCAGGACCAAAAGTTCAGTGTTGTTCACATCAAAAGCAGTTTCAAAAGATCTCTGGTTTTGTCACATGGCAAAAAAAATAAACTCCAGATGTGACCTAATGTTGACCTTTCTCTGAAGCGGCTTCCTTTTTTCATTTTTTAGATTTAGAACTTTGCCTCTCATCTGTTTTTTTATTTATTTATTTATTTTATTGTTTACACTCTCGAGTATTTTCGTCCAAACAGTTTTTATTAAAGCTCCTCGGTCCTCGTGACAGCAGTGATTCATGTTAGCTGCAACTTCACAAAGTTAGTGATATTTTTGGGTGAGATCAAATAGCCTAACATTTGATTAAATTTGAGTTGCAATGCAGTCGGGAAATAAGGTATCTGGTCAGGTCGGATCACATGTGGATTTTCGAAGAAATGGAGAAACTGCTTTATGTAGCAATCTACATCAAATATGTTTCTGTCTGCATGTACATGTATGCAATATCCTTAATGAAAGCTGATAAAATACATTTGTCAGTTTGACTACATCAAATCGTTAGGATTTGTTGTTTATCACCACATAAATCATAGCCTCTTCCGGCCTCTTGTGGACAAATCACGTAATGACATTAAAAAATTCATATTCATAAGGTGACTTTACACAGCCAAGTTAAGGCTGCTCTGTGCCAGTTCAAAATTCAGTGTCAAGACATAATGCTGCATAAAAGCCAGATTAAATTATGCCTGCTCTGCATCCTCTAGTATAACAGTAGACAGTTGTAATTGCTGTGTAAATGCATTCATTCCACCTCTGAACAGCATTAATTTGTCTTCGTAAAGACTCCTCTTCAGAAGCCAGAAAAGAAATAATTTTATTTCTTGGTACATTTTTAAAAACAGTCGATAGATATACCTATTTTTCACTTATTCATTCAGCAGACGTTTTATTAAAAGTGGCTCAATTTCATTTTTGCATAGGCCTATTATTGGCTGGCACAAAAACTGTCCATGTTATTGTTAGTAGTGCAGAGAGAAACAACTAAAGCAGAATTCAAGAGCTTTCTAGTACAACTCCTGAGCACTCTCTCGCAGAAACGTGCAAATATTTTGGACGGAACATTTACAAAAGTGACAGCAGGAAATACAAAATGCAGTAATTTCCCAGAAGCTTGAACACGTGTAGTAGAAATATTTACAAAGTAGCTAGGCTAGTTGACATTTTTCGGATTTGTGTATTAACAGGCCTCTTTAGAAGAAAGCAAAACGTTTTACTTGTTCAATGGAGATTAACAAGTTACATAAGACATGCTTGAATGATCACATAGCCTAGTATTAAACAATTTCTGAAGCACAAAATTAATAATGCTGCGCTAGCGACCTCTTGTGGATTTTGATATAAATACAGATTAGTGCTATTTTCTATTATGTTAGAAGTAAAACAATTATGAAGGCCAAAATAGTTCACGAAAGAACAAAAATGTTACATGAAGTAACAAGTATCTCTAAACGATAGCTGTTGTAAACAACAATTTTGAGAATTTCAAAAAACAGTTAAAATATTAATCAAAAAACATTCAAAACTCATGCTTGCCCAACTTAAATTTTTATTGTGTTCACCTGTTTACCCAACAGCTATCACAAAAATATGATATTGTAATTTTAAAAGCAAAAATTCACACAGAGAGATTTAGTTTTCGTGAATAAAAAAAAAAAGTCATGTTTACTCATAAGGAGTCTTACACAGCCTTCATTGTGCAATAAAGGCAGTGAAGGCCAATATAAATAAGTCGTATAAGATAACTTGAGAAGACGTGCATAGCTAATGCACCAGCTGAGAGGAGAAAATTGTAACCAATGTCAACAACTTCAAGAATGAATTGATTTGTTTCTTTGACCTAATTTAACAAATCACTCTCTTTCTCAAGTATGGAATTTCTCCTCACATGTTAGTTCAGTGAACCTTTCCAAAGATACATAGATATGACTTGCAAATGTTACGCTTTTATTATAATTTGATGTTTACTCTGACTCCCGTTTTTATGTCAATCTATGAAACTGGAGACCTGGAATCAAGTTGTGACTTGACTTAGGAAATGAACAAGGAAAACTCTAGAAATCGTACATGTCTTTGGTAGGTTTTTAAAACTGACATAAAGCAAAATTATCATCAGAAGGCATTTGAGTGTTGGCTTGGCCTGGAAAGGAATGAAATTTGACTTGGACTTCTTCTCAAAAACATGGTTTCAGCACATGTACGAGATGTTTACAACCAGTGTTGGGAAAAGTTACTTTTAGAAGTAATGCATTACAATATTGCGCTACTCCATTAAAAAAAGTAAATAAAAAAGTAACTTGCATTACTTATTTGAAAAAGTAATGTGTTACTTTTCTAGTTACTTGGAAACGTAATCTCATTACATAACTCACGTTACTTATAATATGTTACCTCCAACACCGTTTAAAACCACAGAACCAAACACTCTCAAAATCTTTAATTCAAAACTACTGACGAAAATCCTGATACTAACACAGCTTACAACACGAGTATATTTTCTTCAAGTCCAGATTTACCTACTTTGGCTACTCCAAGCCAGAATGAACCTGACTGTTCTCACAAACTCTCTCTCTCAAAAAAAAAAGCAACTTCCCATTTAGATTTTAAATTTAGAGAAATTCCCTCAAACCCTTTTTTATATCTCGGAAAAGCTGTATGAACTGGACGAAACCGCAGAGTGTGTTCACACAGCGTCCAGCCCATGAAAACAAAGAACGTCTCTATGTCTGGACATGACAAATAGCACCTGTCTTCAGACGATTGATTCAAAGCCCTCAAAGTATTTTAAAATGCAAACTGGTTTTAGTACTTGGACACATAAATGCAGCCAGCTAAAATAACAAGCGTGTCCCATTCACCACGGGACCGAGGCAAATACAATAAACAATCATATGTTGTGTAACTTCTGAGTGACACTCTGAATTCCGATGCGACTTTTGTTGATATTTTGAGTTTTTATATACAATTGTAGGCCTAGTAATCACTTTCAGGCTCTACTGTTACTAAATCAACCCGTTTTTAGAAAGCTGCATCAGAGTTTTCTAATATAAAAAGCTTGGCAAGTATTTCTTTCAGTATAGCACACTTTTCACTGCTGTTTGGATTGGGCTGCAGAGAGGATGGGCAAACTCAAAAGCAAAACAAACACTGCCTCCCTTACTTATTGGAATAGACTCATGCCTAAAATAATGACCTAAACTAATAAACAAACTCCAGCAAAGATGTTTCTGTCTACACTAGCTGCATTCCTTCTCGCCCCCTGCGTGAACTTTTTCTGAAAGGCTAAACAAAGAAGAAACTGTGTTTTGTAACATGATTTTGCTAGAAACACTTGAAGCATGACTAGGCAAAAATTAACAAAATAAATCAATTGTTATGCATTAAATAAAAAAATATTAGATACAACAACTTAAGTAAAGCATTTGCTTTATGTATATATATATATATATGTATGTATATATATACATACACACACTCACACATATGTCCTGCAATGTCTAATATGATGTTAAAATGTCTGTTAAAGGTGGCATAGCAAGCCTGTTCAATATTATAAAATCATTTTTCTTTCCACCAAAACTAGCAACAAACCCATTTGGTTGTGTCCAGTCTGGTTTTGAAAATTTACATAAAACCACTTGAAAAATCCCCTCGTGTATGATAGCCAACTACTATCAACAAAAGTAAACGACCCTTTTGACAGGGAAAAAGACTGAAATGTAAGATATGTAAATAAAGCAGCTGTGTCTTGACAGAGAAACAAAATATTAATATAATATAATATAATTAATATAATTGCAGTGCATAATATCATTGGTGTGGAAAATAAAACTTCTGTTTTTATCAAATGTTTTTATGAATTCATTATTACATTTACATTTACATTTTTCATTTAGCAGATGCTTTTATCGACTTACAAATGAGAAGCAATGAAAATCAACAAAAGAGCAATGATGTGCAAGTGCTATAACAAGTCTCAGTTAGATTAATGCAGTACACGTAGCAAGGTTTTTTTTTTTTTTTTTTTAAATATATAATAAATAAAAAGAAAACAGACAGAATAGAAAAAGAATAGAGCAAGCTAGTGTTAAAGCCCTTTTTTGCTTTTGTTAATTGTATAATAATAATAAAAAATGAATAGATACAATACAAAAAGATTAGAGAATCTAGTGTTATTATTATTATTATTATTATTATTATTATTTTAAGAAAACAAGAATGAATAGAGTGCAAGTCTAAAAGGGGCAAATTTTTTTTTTTAAAGAATAGAATTAGAATAGAGAGTGCTAGAGTAAGAGGGTCAAATTAAGATGGAAATATTTATTAAAATCATTAATAACATTATCAGAGAGAAGGCTACAATAAGAAAAAGAGTAATACAAACATTCAGGAAAATGTATTTATGTCGTCTGAATTTGTTTCCCTTGGCACTTGTTTAAAAAAAAAAAAACACCACCACGAATAATGCGTAGTGGGTGGTATTCCTGACTGAGTTACGTACGCTCGTGCGCAGTCCATACATAGAGCAGCGTGCGCGTTACGTAGCCATCTTGTGTAGAGCAAAGGAAGCGGAGCCGTTAGCTCGAGATCTGCACTGACAGCCGACAGACTGACAAACAAACCGTCGTTCTGCTCCCGACAGACTGCGTTAACGTCAGAAACGGAGAGCAAACATGCGTTACGACGTGTCAAGATGTCTCTCCGATGTGTTTCGCGGAGGATATGTGCTTCTGAAGACGGGAGAGTGCTGAAAACTGACGGCGCCTCAGAGTCGCGCGAGTCCAGCGACTGGAGAGTTTCAACTGCGAGGGCGGCCTGAGGGAAACTCTCACTCCGGGACATGGCCTTCGTTTAGGCCACGGAGAATAAACACACGGGCTTGGCATGATTAAACACAGCTGGAATAAAGCTGTCCTTGTGTTTGGAGCTTCAGGAGTTTCAGTTTAAAGGATTTAAATGACTAAAAATGGCGCGATGAGGACGGAGCTCTGAAGGAGTCTTGTGTTAGCGTGACGCTAACTGAAAATTACATGACATATTTTCATATACATTGCATTGCTACGCTTACATTGGAGCTGTGCGCTTCACTCTGACGTGTTGAGACACACTTAAAGCTGGCAAAATGTCTAAAATGCCATCAAAAAAGAAGAGCTGTTTCCAGATCACCAGCGTAACGCAAGCTGCGCAGGTGGCGACCAACAGCAACACAGACGACACCGAGAGTTTAGATGACCCCGACGAGCCCAGGACTGAGGACATGTCCTCATCCGAGATATACGACATGTCCAAAGCTGGAGATTTCGAGCCGGAGACGTGTGACGTCAGTTTATCGGATGAATCGCTACATAACGAGGCTGAAACATCTGGGGCGAGTGCCCAAGATGCTCCTATAACGAACATACCTGGTTCTCGCAACGCCAGTGCGGTTCATATAAACCCACCTGTCCGTTCAGTCAGTGGGTCTGTATCTTCCCAGTCTTCGGTTGCATCTAATGCACCGTCCAGCATCCAGACTTCATCAGTTAGCAGTTCTGCCACAGTAAGTAGCTGCAGCTCCCGTTTCAGGGTCATCAAATTAGACCATGGCACAGGTGAACCCTTCAAAAGAGGTAGGTGGACTTGCACTGAGTTTTATGAGCGAGATACGGACGCTTCCTCGTCCAGCCGGACTATGGATAGCGTTAAACACACAAGTGCCGCGGATCATAGCACGGAAAAGGACGGACTAGGAGTCGCCGGAGGTTCAGTGGCTGTGCATGTTGGGTCTTCAACATCTGCAGCAGAACCTCATACAGATAGTGGCTACTTATCTGCACCATCGAACCCTCCTGTGGAGCTTCAGCAGCAAACCCTAGGCATCTCGCAGCAGGGATTAGGGCTTGCAGCCCAGAATGCCCATATCAAATCTCCAAGCATGCCTTTGGCAAATCAACCACAGCCGTTTTTCCCGGGTAAACAGGTGCAGAAACCTGGGCAGATTCTTCAGAGTGTTATTCCATCGAATCAAGCTCAAACGGTCTCGGTGGCTTCGCTTCCACTCGTGACCCCGTTAAACCAGGGTCCGTCACCTGTCATGACTCCTGCAGCGCCGGGAAGCGCCGCACACGTGCTCGGATTAGTTCCCCAGCCCGTGGACGGCAGAGGGCATCCCATCAACCAGTCGGAGCATGTTCAGGGGCTTTTACAGCAGTTAGGCATCAGCATGGCTCTAGGGACTGTGTCCGCCGCAGCTGTTGTACAGCAGGCACCAGTGCCACTCATTCAGCCGGCGGTAACCGTGTCTGTCAGCCCCCTTGCTGGGGTCCCTGGTGTGCAAAATGTGCCTGCTGTTATGTCCAGTGCCTCTAATGCCCCCCAGAGCATGCCAAAACAGACGCCGCAGAATCTGCCTCAGGGAGTCCACGGCGGGTTGCTAGGAGGACTGGGTGCGCAGACGACCCCCGCTAACTTTAGCCAGCTTCCCACCGGCGTCGCCCAGGCCGAGGAGAACCAGAGGAAGTCCGACGGGCTGCTCCAGAGCTCTGTACTCATAGGAAAAGATGCCATCAAACCCCTGAATCCCGAGGGCTTGCAGCTTCCAACACCTGCTGTCAGCAGCCTGTTTGGAATAGCTATTCCCATTGATGGGGATGAGGACAGGTAAACCTCAATTCTTGATGTTGCTCACTTCGATTAAAATAGGTCAATAATTCATCAAATATGTGTCGGGTACATCTTTTGCAGGAGTTGCAAATATTTACTTTTGAAAGCATGTTACCTTGAAAATAATGAGTCAATTTTGTTGCATCGGAGTGAAAATGTGCGTGTTGACTCGTATGTTTTGCTTTTCTGTTTTTTTTTTTTTTTTTTTTTTTTTTAAAGTGGGTAGTTTTTCACTAAACTTGTCCTGGAGGCCCCCTAAATGATCCTTTTTTTTTACAGACTATGGTGACGTATTTCCATGTTTATTAAAATCAGGGACGTCCAAATGTGTCCCTGAAGGGCCACTGACCTGCAGAGTTTAGCTCCAGACCTAATTAAACACACCTGAACCAGCTAATCAAGGTCTTCAGGATTACTAGAAACTTCCAGGGAGGTGTGTTAAAGTTGGTTGGAGCGAAACTCCCAGGAACAGGATTGGATACCCCTGTCATAAATTTACCAATGTTTTTGTCCATTTTTAATAAAAATTTATGTACATTATAACACTGTACTTTGTGTTATATTACCTTGGCATTAATTCAGTTAAATCGGAAATCTAGTTAATGCTGTTGTGTGGGTGTTTCTAAAATAATCTCTTTATTTATTTTTGGGAATGGCATAGAAACACTTTTGTAGATTTTTGGATTCCTTGGCTCACGGTGAGTCGAATGCATACCAAAATGTACACTTTTACAGGTGAAGATTTTTTAACATTTTGAATTATCCGAAAAAGTTTTTTTTCTTTCGCTAATGCAAAAATCACTTCAACAGAAGTTTACCCTGCTATGATGACTTCTGAGAACCCAGTAAATGTGAAAAAGGTCCTTTCCACATTTTGAATGTCACCTTGATTTTACACATCTGAGTAAAGTCACCAGCTCATTTATATTGTCATTTATATACATCTAAAATAAGAAGGGGTCTCCAGGTCAGGAAACCTATTTGTGAACTTCATAAGTGAAACTTAATTTGTAACAATGTAATTATTATTTCTTCAAATCATGTTATACCAGATGTTTTTAGCTAAATACTACAAACCTATTTTGCATAGTAAGAATAGTTTTAATTTTGATAGGTAGTAGTGAATTAATCCTTATCACTTTGGTTCAGGTGTGTTTGATTAGGTTTGTAGCTAAACTCTGCTCTGCTCTGTGCTGTTGTTCTCCAGGAGCAGGATTGGCTGCCTTGACTTCAAAGGATTTTACTCAAATGTGTAAAAGTCCGTCAGCCTTTATTCACCTATATGTCATTCCAAACCTGTAAGACTGTTCTTTCATCTGCAGAAGACAAAAGAAGATATTTTAAACTGTTTTTAGTCTATGCAGTTTGAGTCAGTTGGGGTTTAAAACAAAGGTGACGCTTTTAAAATATCTTCTGTTGTGTTTTACAGAATAGAAAAGAAGAAAAAGACACTTTGTTGTTCTCAAGCTTCAGTGGAACAAGTTCATATTAATGTATGGTTACTTTACTGTGAACTTGAGATGAACAGACTTCATAAAATCCACCTTGACTAGCTTTTTTAAAAGTCAGTGCACACATGGCTCAGAAATGTGTAGATCTGAGGAAGCACCTAGGATCTTTTTTTTTTTTGCACGTAGTTATTTCCCCTGTCCTGCAAACCACTTCACACTTCTTTTAAAAAAGCCAGCCTTATGAGCATTTCATTGGTAAAAGCCGGTGGAAAGTTTGACACACGAGTGTCTGACTCAAGTGATCTCGTTTTGTGTTTGTGGAAAAAATTCACACCATATTTACCCAGTGCACTATCCAGTTCCTAAAGGTTTGTTTTGGTGCCACTGTTTCCTCCTCACATGCTTTTCACCAGAAGTTGAGCTGTTTATTTAGACTGATTAGGTGATGTTAGCGTGTTTCCTATCTTGTGACGTGCAGAAGCTGCTCTCCGATCTATGCACTAACACTGATAAGGCCTTCAAACATGTGTAACATCTGCATGATGTTATGCTGCATATGAACGTTGTTTACTGTCAGCAGTTGGTAAAATCTGTACATTCTGTGCTGAATACATGCTGTCACTATTCTTGGCAGGCTTTTGAGAAATTCAGAGATGGACCTGTAACCTATACAGGGTTAGATTAAATTGTACACATTTGTATTTATATTTAGGGTATTAGTAAAATTTTCATTGCAACAAAAAAAGAAGACGACTGTTTCAAGTCCATTTATGATTTTTCTTTTTATTCTAATACTGTTTTAATGACAATTAAGCAGTTTAAACCAAATTATTTAGTAGATTTTTAGAATTATAGTTCCCTTGATAATGTTTGTTGCACTAGATGCTGGTTTTAATGAAACAAAATTACTAGTACTACTATTATATTACAGTGCAAATGGGTTTTCTTTTGTATTATGTAGACTTTAACTTTGGTGCACAGATTAGGGAACGAAGATGCAGAAAGAACTGAAGGATGTTTGATTTGCAATTTTTTTTTTGAGAGTGCTTGGAAATATTGCAACATTGGTGGCAAATGTTATCAAGGTTAAAGGAAAGACAGCAAAGGGTGAGTTTTCAAAATAGCTTTTTTTACTGTCACTGATTGTAGTTGATATGCTTTTCCTCTGTTTATTTTGTTGGCATAAATGGACGCACACTCATATTTGAGCAGTGAGATTTACCAAAATGATTGGAAAATAGACAAGGCAACAGGTCAGATTTATTTTGGCTGGATAATATTGAGAATGTGAGTAAACTTGAAAAAAAAAAAAAAAAAAAAAATTAAATTTGCTGAAAATGTACTCACCCTCAGGCCATCCAAGCTGTAGATGAGTTTCTTTCTTAATCAGATTCGGAGAAATCTTCTGCAGTGAATGGGTGCCGTCAGAATGAGAGTCCAAACAGCTGATAAAAACATCACAAGTAATCCACACCACTCCAGTCCATCAATTAATGTCTTGTGAACCGAACAACTGTGTGTTTGTAAGAAACAAATGCATCAAGACATTTTTACTTGAAACTGTTGCTTCCAGTCGTCTTCAGGAGAGAATCTTCAGTCTGAATCAGGAGAGAAATCTGCACAGATCGAGCACTGCAGTAACAGTCCAAAACAGTTTTAAATAAATATTATGATGTTTTTATCAGCTGTTTGGACTCTCATTCTGACGGCACCCATTCACTGCAGAGCATCCATTGGTGAGCAAGTGATGCAATGCTACATTTCTCCAAATCTATTCCCATGCAAAAACAAACTCATCTACAACTTGGATGATTTGAGTATGAGGACATTCAAAAATGTCATTTTTGTTTGAACTATTCCTTTTAGTCTGCTGTTGAAAGAAGTTGAGGTTGTCCCAAACCAAAGACATCTTTTCTCTCACCTTTTAGACTGAGATATGCACATCAGCGTTTGAGTAGCTAATCTGTTTATACTAAAGATTATTGCATTAATTTAGGATGATGCGAGATGTCTCAGTTCTCTAGCATATCCTCCTTCACTAAATCCCCAGGAAATGGCCCTTGATAATTTTGACTTTCACTCATCACTTTCTGTTCCCCTATAAACACCATAAGAAAGAGGAAGTGACCTTTTAACAAATACGAAGATATGAATCTCTTTATTGACTTAAATGGCATCACGGTTGAAGCAATGGTGAACGCCTCAGTATTTGTAGAGAATGCGTTACAGGGTTCAGAACAGCTTAACTTTGAATATGTTTGGACAGTTACAGAGTTTTGTTTCTCACTTATGCAATGAAGCTCTGCTTTTAAAAGAAAGTTTGTTGTTTTAATCCTCCGTTGTTGTAGTTGTTATCTTCCAGGGGTTGTGCAACTACACCTACTTGACTATTGGCGTCTTTATATTTTCAAAAGTATTTGTTGATAGATTATGAAAAATGAGTATAGTCTGACATTTTTACATGTTTTGCTTTGCACCTGTTTGAGAAATAGCAGTAGCTGAAGTTTGTTTGTTCGTTTGAAGAGCAGGTGTGGTGCTGATGTCTTATTCCTCACAGTAGTGGTGCAGGTGAGTCAGTCCTCTCACGGCGCTCTGACAGTTAGGCGTTTGTATATATTATGCCATCATGCTTTCATGTTTTGGAAGACGTGCCCTTGTACATGAGTCTGTAACTGACTCATATGAATTCGAAACGTTAGAATGTGTGCTCACTTTTTTAACAGAGTCTTAGGACCCAAATCTCCAGAAGGTTGAAAATGCTATGTGAAACATCAGAGATGACTTTTTTGAACGGAGACAAAATTACATTGCGTTTAGAAATTTGCTTAACTTTTTGGATGTTAATAGAAATGTGATGGAGCAAGTCAAAGGACTTGAGTGTTGAAAGAAACCGGTCACACATTACTCTATCTATAACAGATTCCTCCAGATATGAGGAAGTGTTGCTACTGATAAAATGAATTTTAAATTAGTCAAACACTTCCTCTATTTGTCTATTGTGTGTTTCAATCGAATTTAAAGGGATAGTTAACCCAAAATGAAAATTCTGTCATTAATTACTCGCATGTCGATCCAAACCCGTAAAACCACAAATTAAGATATTTTTGATGAAATCTGAGAGCTTTCTGACTCTCCATAGACCGCAATGCCACTGAAATGTTCCCAGGTCCAGAAACGTATTAAGGACATTGTTAAAGTAGGCTAGTACATGTGACATCAGTGGTTCAACCGTCACTTTATGAAGCTATGAGAATTCTTTTTGTGCGCAAAGAAAATAACAATAATGACTTTATTCAACAATTTCTCATTGCCTCATAAAATTACAGTTTATCCATTGATGTCGCATGGACTATTTTAACGATGTCCTTACTACCTTTCTGGGCTTTGAACTTGTCAGTTGCGTTGCTGTCGATGGAGGGTCAGAAAGCTCTCGGATGATTTTTCGGATAAGCAAGAAAGTTTGAAGTAGAGAATGACAATGCCGTGAAGGGTTTTTGGCTTAATTTTATGTGTATGTATCTTAGGGAGACGTGAAAGAGGAATCAACTTGGTATTCACGCGCTGTCTGAAACATGTATCTATACTTGTGCGCGCTTTGGCAGTGTGCGAGAACAGCGCGCGAGTAAACAAAGTTCTTTTTCGTTTCTTCTTCTTGTGCTTTAAAATTTTGTACGAATCATGGATCAACTGCGCTCCGTTAAACCCCTAATATACGACAGATCAGAGCAATCTTTCATTTACTAATTTAACATGAAATCCTCAAATTGCATATCAATCGCATACAATTAAAATACAGAATAATTAGAACAATTATTAACGTGCACTAAATAAAAGTGTCATATCTATATTAGTGCTGTCAAACAATTAATCGCGATTAATCGCCTCCAAAATAAAAGTTTTTGTTTACATAATATATGTGTACTGTGTATATCTATTAAGCATATATAAATACACACACATGCATGTATATATTTAAGAAAAATTTTACGTTTATATATTAAATATATTTATATATAATATAAATTTTATGAATATAAATATATACGTATATATGTAAATATTTTCAGAATATATACTGTATGTGTTTGTATTTACATATACACATAATAAATATACACAGCACACACACATATATTATGTAAATAAAAACTTTTATTTTGGATGCGATTAATCGCGATTAATCGTTTGACAGCACTAATCTATACAGATTTTTCCCAGAACGTTCTTGTGACCCGGTATCAATTCTTCCACCGCCCGGTAGTGGGTTGCGACCCGGTGGTTGGGGACCTCTGCTCTATAGCATGTAGGCTGAATCCAAATAGATTTTCAGAGCAGATCAATCATTTTAAAACTTTCTGTGAGACAGAATTTCACAAACAGTGTGAGTGATTGGGATTGAGAGCGTGTTTTCTCCCACGCTCTCAAAATGCATAAATGGCCTCACATCCATAATATCCTCGCTGAGTTTGCTCTGCAAGCGAGCTGCACGCTGCAGTGTAAGATTAGCGTGTGTTTCGGACAGTTGACGGAATTGTCACTTGCACATGATTTGAAGTCATACCAATTTAAACATTCAAGCTATTTTAACCCATAAAGTACTAGCGCACTCTCTGAGAGACAGTCTTCAATGCGCTCTCAGCCAAAGCGCGCACAGTCTACTCTCAACAGCTCACGACCCTCCAGTGTCAGATTGAGTTATTACATAGTTGATTAAAATCATTTCCTTATTGTCCGGCTATTCCATTTTATTTATACATGGCACAGGTAGGCCTATTTTTTTTATATGTAGCCTAATCTTGTCCAATGACTTTTGGATTTTTTTTAAGGCAATAGATATTTTGGTAACATTTTACAAAGCAACAATTTTTAAGAAGTCTCATTTGTTAATATATTATTTAACTTGAACTACCAGAGCAATTATTATTATTATTATATAATGGTGCCATGCCATGAACCCTACCCAAAACGAGCCGAACCGTGGCTCCAAAACCGTGAACTGATAGATTCTAAATAGAACCGAATCTATCTAGAATTGCTTGTAGAATTACATTGTGTTTTTGTTTGAATGTTTTTTACTAGTAATGCTAAATGCAAATGCTGAACCTTGAGAAACTAGCAGTTTGTCCACTAAGAAGTTTCTGAATACATGCATTTAGCATCGCCTACTTTGCACCTGGGCCACCTCGAGTACTGTTATCGATTCAGAACAGCTACTGAATGACAACAGAAACTATGCTTTGAGGACAAAAATATAATCTGTTCGGTACGGCATAGCGACAATAAGTAACCTTTACTGTAGGAAATGTTTATTTCTAGATATCAGTAGACCTGTATTTGTCCTACATGTTGGTGAGCTGCCAGTGTTTGCAAATTATATGGCTAAAGATTAACCATGAATTATTAAACAAAACATGTTCACGAAGTGGGCGGTGTTAAATGTGTCAGATGCTATGCCAACTAATGGTGTGTTAGGTGTGGTAAGCTATGCTATCTAACGGTGATAGTGAGCTTATTTTGCCAAATGATTCAACTCGCCGCTTGACGTGACACAGTTTAGCATTTTTTTGAGACTCTGTTGTGTCCCTGAGTTTTATAGTCAATTTGTTTTAATTTCAGTTGATAGCAGACATCCTGAAATATAAATAAGAGTATTTGTGATACCCTCTTCTTTGAATGCTCTGTTTCTATAGATTCTTTGTTATTAGAGTTATACAGCTCTGTGTACAGAAACCTGTTTCTGCGTAATCCTCTGCCAGCTTCACGTCCCCAGGGTAATTCCATTTGTCAGTCGTCATCTTTTGGTGGAAACATGAAAGAATATTTCCACAAGTGTTTGTTTTGCATACCATTTGAATGAATTTTACTAATTATCCGTTTAGGGTAATCTGTTCTCTCTGTATTTGTTTCCGTTTTGTCTTTTTGATTGAATTTATGCAACGATTTGTTCAAGAATTACCAAGCCCACATGGATACTTTTCCCAACGTGTTTTGATGAAAGCTTTGCAGATTTCAACAGAATTTAAGCACAAATCCATGGATTCCTTCATTTTCTTACGTAAATGTTGTGTGCCTGCACTTTTTGTAATTGCACACTTTTTTTGGACCTCACTCTTACAAGCTCTACTTATTTAAAAAAGGAAATGATTAAATTATTAAACATTTCGCCTTAATTGCTAAATTGATCCAAATTGCCTTAATTACTTCCATGTACCAAATAGAGTGTAGCACTCTTAGCTCCATTTAACACATTGTGGTTCATAATGAATTTATTCCACAGATTCTCCCCCCAAATTACCTTTTTTTGTAATGAGAAGGTATGTTATGTTAATTATGAGGTTTGACCTTTTGAACAAAGTACGGTTTCGATCACAACTCTGTTGAGTTAGTGACAGCTATTTTGTAGCTATAAATGTTAAATTATTCAGTATTGTATTCACATTCACAAAAGACCACATTTAAATATTTGGAGTAGTTTTTTTTTTTTTTTAGATGCTTTAGATTTATAATTTGCCAAAAAAAATTTTTTTATTATTATAGAAACAAGAGGTTAATGCAATTCTATGGAAGCCCATTTCTGCCACTGAATAAAAAATAAAAAAGGGTAATTGCAGTTTCTCACAATTCTGACTTTTTTCTCGCAATTGCGAGTTTCTATATTGCAATTCTGACTTTTTTCTCTGGGAATTATGAGATATAATCTTGCAATTCAGAACTGTGGGATATAAATTCACAATTGTGTGTTATGAAGTTAGAACTGCAAGATATAAACTTGCAATTCTGATTTTTTCCCCTCGCAATTCTCATCAGAATTGCCTGATTTAAACCCGGAATTCTAAAAAAGAATTTAAAAAACAAATCAGAAGTGTGATACAAAAACTCTTAGTAACCGTTTTTATTTTTTTGTTCAGCGGCAGAAATGAGCTTGCATACAATTCCAGTGAAGCCTAATTTAAAATAAATAATAATATGTGATTCTATAGTCATTCCTGGTCAAAGGATAATGGTCACTTTGTAACATTCCCCGTGTTGCATGATCGACCAAAGAAAATCGAATTAATCTTGTTTTAGTGAAGCTGTATAAACTTGGCTGCAAATCAATGTGATCATTTGTGTAGGGGATCCGTGTCTCACACTCAATGGCTGTTCTGACTTTTCCTGTTTGGCATATATTCACTCTGAATACTTCAGGCCTGTACTCAGACGCCAGAGCTGTTTCACACCCTGAGCCTTTTCGCTCTTTAGATATGAATGGCCATTCAACTTTGTATTGAAAGCCCTTAAGGCATCACAGCAGATTTGTTTTGGTCTTTCCTTCCAACGCTTTGACATTATATTACCTTATTCATCTCTCTCTCTCTCTCTCTCTCTCTCTCTCTCTCTCTCTCTTTCTTTCTTTTATCTGCAAGGAATCCCTCCACGGCTTTCTATCAGGCCTTCCCAAATGGCAGGTCAAAGGCCATCAGTGATGGGTATGATCACTGTGTATATTACATTGCACTCTTGGCAGCCGTGAGTGTGCATGGAGTGAGCATGGCATTTGTGGAAGTGTTTCAGGTCTAAGTGTCTGACATCCATAACTCTTACATTTGGACCCTTTTCACAGGCTGGTGATGCAGTCACACAGTTATTAGCATTGTAAATTGTTTGTAAAATCATGAAATCACAGTTGTGCTTTTTTTTCACAAATATAGTCTCCTAGTCACCACAGTAGAAGTTTACTCAGCTATGACTACTTCTTCTGAGAACTCTGGAAATGTGAAAAGGGTCCATTGATGACACTTTTGGCTCGGGCATCTTTAAGGCCACTCATACACATGAGAAAGCGCTGACTGAGAAGGTGTGTTTGAAGGGTGTAGATAGCCTTGGGTCAGTTAGACTGGAGTTAGGTCAATGGATGCCTTGGTCAGAGTGTGTTGCAGCAAATGTTTACTCAATTATTGGATGCATGATGGTACGTCCACAGAAGTGCTGATAAAATACAGCTTTTTATCGATACTGAGATATCTAAAACTGTTTCAGTACTCTTTTTTCGCAGTATCGATACACTGATACCAGCTGCGCGTTCTCGCTTGCTCTTCTCTTTGATAGCCACGCACACCAGAGTAATGAGAGCATTTAACCTGTTGACCAACAAAATTCACATTTAATAACAAATTTTTACTCCAAACTCACTTCATAACGTCAGCCGAGTGTTTGAAATAACCTCCTTTTGTCATCTGATGTGGCTTCTTTTTATTCAGGTACAGCGATAGCTGGAAGCCTTTGTCTATATTAGGGATTTCCTGGATCGCCAGAAGTAATATTGTTATTGTGAGGCATATGTGGTGTTTCTGCACAAGGGCGCCTCCCGGCTTACAGTATGAGTGAAACAGACATTACATGTGTTTATAGCACAAAATAATGCTCACACCACCCAGTTATGGGTAATAATGGGAAAAATAGTACTTCTCTCTGAAGAAATTTGAAGAAAGAAGAAGACGTTTTTCTCCAGTGTTTTGCCACTTCAAGTTTTCATTAATGTAAAAATATACCTCATTTAGGGCCCAATGTAAGCTATTTTACCATATTATTTTCTCAACCCCCCCCCCCACCCTTCAAATTCCCTTTTTTTCAGTTTTAATTTTCTGAATTCAGTTTTTTTCCCCCATTTTAATTTTTCTGGACTCCTTTTTAGTGGTTAAATTACATTTTATTAATCAAAAACCATGCCTAATTAATAAATAATGCCTAAATAATCCTGAAACTTATACAATTTAACATCGGTTTATTTAAAGTTTAACAAAAATTACATCGTTAGAGCCCTGTGAAATATGTTTTATTTTTTCTCACATTTTATTTTTTTCCACAGAAATTCTGTGTTGTGTATTTTAAATTTTCTGGTTATCAAATAAAGGAATAAAACATTAATTGAATTTATCTTTTAATCAAACAAACGTTAAACAATCTCTTTATTTTTTGGCAAACAAAGGGGTTTATTATTAAAAGTAAAACATGGAAGAAATAGCCTACTGAAAAAAAAAGTTGTACTAATTTTAGTAGTAGTAGTATTACGTACATAATACTGCACAACAGTAATATATTTCTGACAATTTCTTCAAGTTGAACTGAACTTTTATTTTGAAGTGTTGCCATGAGGACCTTTAAGTTTCTGTGTGTAAATGATATGATAGTTTTACTCAAATTAAACAGTAAAATGCTTATGAATTGACTTTCAGTGCAGTTCTATAGTTATATTTAAATTTTATGCTCTAATATTATGGCGGTTTTTCCCTGTGGTGTCGAAAATGGTATTGAATATTCATATTTTTCAAGGTATAGTAAGGTATTTATTCAAAGTTATAAATTGCAGTATTGTGACAACACTATTCCACGGACCCTTTATCTCAATATCAGAGTGCATCATTCCTGGTTCTGCAGAGCCACTTTCTTGCAGGACTCTAGTCCGATAAGCCTCTGAATATAATATGACAAATAAGAAATATTTGAGAAATTACTCATATGTCATGTATAACCTCAGATTTGAAACTTTTTTTGATGTTTTGAGGTGGTTTTACAACACATTTCATTTGTCACACATCTGCCAGGACTGAGCCATGTTTCTGTGAGTGTTTATTGTGATCTTTAAAGTCAGCAAGTGTATTCCAGCCTTAAGTTAACATAGCTACATAGAAACAAATGTGTAATCACCTCTAAGAATTCTTGCTAAGTTGTCTCATTAAAATGTGTAAATTGTAGAACTATTTCTCTATGAACAAAATGTCCATTAGAGGTGTTTTTAATGTGGTTTTGCATGAGTACATTGAGTACTAGTTTACTTAAACCTCAGAGGCACAAATTGACATTTGATTATGATTGAAAATTCGGTAGTTCTTGAACAAAGGGAGTGTTGTACTGACAGTGAGCCAGAAGGATTTGACATTACTGTGTGACTCATAACTGTGGTGGGAAGGATGGTATTTATGTCAAGAGCAGATTTCTGATATTTGCTACATGTTCGCTCCTGTCCCCACTGAAGAACAATGTTTGACAGCCATCAAACCATTGCCTTGAAAGCGCCTTTTTTTGTGACCATATGCGTTTGTAAGCAAGTCTTGAGACTGATTTCTTGTGCTGTGTGACACAATCGAATGCCTGCGGATTTTGATAATTTGATCTAATTGAAATGATAAACTGTAGTAAGTTTCAAAATAACATTTTATATTCTGAAGCATAAAACAGTTTAACAGCAATTTTGCATGAGAATGATTGTCATAGATCATTGGGACAGTTGCATATTTAATGCTTATTCATAGTCTGAACCTCTCTGAGAGTATTTATGGGACATGCATCAGTGCAGATAAGGAAACTTGTGCTTCTTATTTGACTATTTATCCCACTCTTTTATCTCCATCCAAAGGCTCCAGGGCTTTTAGTTACAGGCAGATTGCCATGGAAATACTTTAGTTTGAGAATATTTGCATGGCTTTTTTTCCCCCTGTTGGTCTGTATTAAGTGCAAATGCATTGACTTTTTTGTAGAAAATGCATTGACTTTTTTGTAGATATTGATTCCGTCTGTTGCATCAGTGAGCTGTAGCTATTGCAAAATTATATTTGTATATGTGGAGTAGGAATGGTTCACTCAAAAAACCTGATCTTTGGTTGGAGAACAAAGAGATGTTTTGCAGAATGTCCAAGCTGATCTTCTCCACACAGTGAAAGTAGACCAGTCAGTTATTCACTCAAAATCTTTCCCTCACTGTATCTCAACTCTTTATGTTGCTTGACAGGTCATGGTCTACTTATTTTGTATGGACACGAGCAGCATGGACTATTTTCCTAACATCTCCTTCTCAATTACACAAAAGAACGTAGTTTAGGCTCATTGGAAATATGTGCATGTGGCGTTGTTTCTGCAACAACGGCTTATCGGGTGAGCTACCGAGCAAACCTACTGCATTTGAAAACCCACGCATATGAAGCTGTATATGTGACGCTAATCAGTTTTCAAATCATGTGAAATCATTTTGAAGTCATAATATAATATTGTGGAAAGAATTGTGTGAAAGGTAGCCTTTCTTAATCAAAACTTTGGACCTGTAAACCATACTTGTGTGGAAAAGAATACAAGTTGTTAAAGTTTTACTGCCTCTAGTGTTAATTTCACCTGGAAACTGCAGCGATTCGTACGTATAGGTACGTTTTCGGGGTTTGCAGAAAGGGAGATAGAGTCACGTATTTCCAATGAGCATGCATAGAAAAAGTCATCCTTGTCTGGAACAATATGAGTAAATGACAGTATTTTCATTATTGAGCAAACCTGCTTGTTTTTGTAAAGATGTCCTCACAAATTCAGATTAAGAAATCAGCTTTCATGATTAATTGAATTTGGTTAACTTTTTTTTTTCTTCACAAATGTTCTAGAAAACTGCACCGACTGGCTAAATCAAGGGCTAATGTTAAGCCCTTGGAAATCAGAGTTCAAATAGGGGTTTTGTAATGGATTCCTTTGTTTTGGATTAGAATTTAGAATGAAGAAAGCAGCGGAGCAAATATTGTGAACTAGCAAAGATAATCATTGATTCTAGGCCAACTAGTTCACAGTACAAATAGACTTTAACCAGCTTTATGTAGTGAAAATTAAAAATATATACTGCAAATATCTGCAAATAGCTCACATTAATTCAACTTGGATGAGTGTTTTAGAATGATTTTACTTAAGATATTGTCATATCGTTTTAGATGTCTAGCTTTAGGACCAAAGTCAAATCAGTGTGTTTAGAAGTTGGTTTGACCAAAAAAATGACTTAAGAGCCCCTCCTATGGGTGCCATGTTCTTGTAATTAAGTAGCATTTTGACACTGGGCATTTACCACTTGACTTTTGCCATTTGCAGTGTTGACTGGCTAAGTGTGTGGGTTGTTGGAAAATTATTCAATATTAGATTGATTCATTAAAGTGTTTTCAAAGTGTAGACTGAGACTCATCAGCATTTCCATCCTCATTTTCTCTGTAAAACAATGAATGCTTGCAGATTTAAATAAGCCTTTTGACTAAGGTACAGCATGCACTCTGCTAAACAGCAGGAGGCGCCTGTTGGAGTGCATGTGGACGGAGGTGGTATCACCGGGTGATCCGCATGAATCACAGGGGCCCACATGACTCCCACCAGCGGTAGGAGGTCATTGATTCTAGGCCAGCTGTGTGCAGACCAAAAACATTATGCAATAGCTCAACGAATCAATTAACAGCATCTCTCAAGACTCTGGACTTGTTTACAACAAATGGGTGTTGAGGATGAATCACTCATGACTCTGATTTCGAGCCGAAGGAACTACATGAACTTTACCTGATTTACAGGGCATTTGAGGGAAGATACCCTCTGAAAGACATTTTAAACCCGTTCTCACAGAACAAGTTTTTGCATTTCACTGTGCTGCTTTTTTTTTCTTATGTAATCATGCTCTAAATCAAATTGCTTGACCGTTGCAGCATCTCACGCGTGATGTGGCATTCTGAAAACAACATTTGGATGAAAATTAATTTTTGGTTTCAGACGAAAACTTTGCCTGCAACAGCTAAACATGTCAGCTGTGTGGAAGGTAGAGCTGGTTGATAATATAGTTTTTTAATATAGATAATATAGTATGCATTTATTTGTCATGTTAACTGTTTGAAAACAGAGCGTGAATTAGGGCTGGGCAATATATTGCGTGCGATATTCATGCGCACCTCGTCAGTAAAGCCGGTTCCGTGATTTGCGGTAAATCTCCATCACCTGTTTTCAGATGGAGCGCAATGTAATACACAGAGCCGTATATCAATGACAAGCTACGCAATATCGCTTTCATTATCGCAGATGAATTGCCTTCGATTATGAACTCGATATTGTGTAGCTTGTCAGTGAACTACGGCTCTGTGTATTACATGCCGCTCCATCTGAAAACAGGTGATGGAGATTTACCGCAAATCACGGAACCGGCTTTACTGACGAGATGCGCATGAATATCACGTTCGACATATCGCCCAGCCCTAGTGTGAATGTGGACTTCAAATATCTCTTGCCTTGTTGCTCCCTCTATATGACCAGCGACTAGTCGACGTCAAGCTTAAACCGTCACAGCAGAGCATTAAAGGGGCAGCCATGGCCTAATGGATAGAGAGTTGGACTTGTAACCCGAAGGTCGTGGGTTCGAGTCTCAGGTCCGGCAGGGATTGTAGGTGGGGGGAGTGAATAACCAGCACTCTCTCCACCCTCAATACCACGACTGAGGTGAGACCCTTGAGCAAGGCACCAGACCCCCAACTGCTCCCCGGGCGCCGCAGCATTGGCTGCCCACTGCTCCGGGTGTGTGTTCACTACTGTGTGCATGCACTTGGATGGGTTAAATGCAGAGCACAAATTCCGAGTATGGGTCACCATACTTGGCCACACACCACTTCCCTTTCCCCTTTCCCCTTAAAGTCAACTAGTCGATTAGTCGGTGCAACCTAGAGCTGGGAAAATAAATCGATGCATCACGAATCGAGAAATGATTCAGCATCAATTCTGAGATTTTCCATATGCATCGCGATTCTTTCTCGAGTCGATTCTGAGCTTAGTTTTGAACAGCAGATGGCGCTGCATGCTTCAGAAACAGCCGTACTCTGCTTGTTTCCAAATTCTTACACACACTTGAGCCTAAAATAATCATTCATAAAATTTGAAAAGGTTGAAGTGAATTACAAGGGTGTTCACAGTGGGCTGTGTTTACGTTAACCTTGCGTCATAAAAGCATTCTGAGCCGAGGTGAAATTACAGACTCAGCCGAACGCACAAGCACTTTTCAGCGCTCTTCTTCATGAGCATTTGAGTGTGCGGATAAAAACTAGATTAGAGCACCATCTGCTGTTAAAATCTACGCTCAGAATCGATTCCTGAGAGAATCGCGATGCATTCGGAAGATCTCAGAATTGATCCACAAATCAATTCTGCATCGATTTATCGTCGCGGCCCTAGACTGCAACCATGTCTTGAAGAATGTAAATGAAGCTCAAGTTCCAAACTGACAAAATGTAATACCATAAAACTAGGGATGCACCGAAATGAAAATTCTTGGCTGAAGCCGAACAAAATGAAACACTGGGCCGAATACCAAATACTGAACAGGGTTTTTTGCATTTTTTTCCACATGTATTTTGTTATTTTTTCACCATTGCATAAATTAAATAGCCAAAATATGCTTTTTACTGTTTTGTCCTGCTTTTCAAATAAAAAAATCAATTACAAAACAACAATTTAAAAAATTTACTTAACACTTAACATTTTTTTACATTCTAGCAGACATTATACCAACAAAGCACAATTTAACTTAAAATTAACAAGTTAGTAAAATAATATTTTTTGGCCATTTTTGAGACCCCCTTCTTGAATCAGGCATGTATTTTTTACTGTACAAATAAATGCAGCCTTGCTGAGCAGAAGAGACTTCTTTTAAAAAATTAGAATATATTACAGATCCCAATTTGAACACTATGTGTGAATTTAATAAATATATTAATAGAGCTGTTGTAGGGTAATTATTACTTTCCTTATTATTGTCTTACTTTTTTTATTTTATTCTACAGATCAACAGTAAAATTACAATACTAACATTTATGAATTTGGAGTTGCTTTTTCTCAGCTTTTATTTTGGCAAAAACCCGCAAGAAGAACAATCAACAATGAATGCATTTTAGAGTTATCCAAAAGTTTTTAAAAATTGCAGTTTTCTAGTGTTTTACAGTGTTACTCGCCATGAAAATGGCCAAGGCATGGTGTTAAAACACCAATCAACTTAATCATGCGGAAAAAAAAAAAAAAAAATTAAAACTTGTTTGCACTTAAGATGGAAATATCACGTTTTCAGATATAGCCTAAATACCCTGAGAGTTCAAAATAATTTTGTGTACGTGTTCCTCTCCACATCTATCAATTTTACTAATACCAGGTTCTTTTCTTAAGAAATGAGTTTCCTCCTTTGTGGGCATTTATACTGCAGGGAGGAAGTTTCAATTGGAATATACTGGAATTCAAGTGTGTGTGTTTTGTTAGTCACGATGCAACATGCAGATAGATTTGACGTCATGCGCATAAACCATACTGTGTGAAATAGGTTGTTGAGAATGGGGTAATAAGATTTTGTCATGTCAACTGATATTATCAAACCTTGCAAGAACTACATGATTCATTCATCAGTACTAAACCTCCAGTAAATGACTGTTTAATGAATTCAGCATTTTGATTTAACAAATATGTGCAAACTAACTCTTTTTAAAAAAGAAAAAAGTACATGATGTACAAAAACCACGTTACAGGTTGTTTCTTTAACTTTGAAAATTACACCTGCTTTGCAAGTGTAGTGACTATTTAAAGTTGCATTCATGTATTCATTCATATATGTGAGCCTGGACCAGTAGCATGGGTATATTTGTAGCAATAGCCAACAATACATTGTATGGGTCAAAATGATTGATTTTTCTTTTATGCCAAAAATCATTAGCACATTAAGTAAAGATCATGTTCCATGAAGATATTTTGTAAATTTCCTACCGTAAATATATCAAAACTTTATTTTTGATTAGTAATATCCATTAAGAATTGTATTCATTTGGACAACTTTAAAGGTGATTTTCTCAATATTTAGATGTTTTTGCACCCTCAGATTCCAGATTTTCAAATAGTTGTATCTCAGCCAAATATTATCCTATCCTAACAAAGCTTATTTATTCTGCTTTCAGATGATGTATAAATCTCAATTTCGAAAAATTCACCCATATGACTGGTTTTGTGGTCCATGGTCACATGTTTTTATTTTTCCATGTCACACTCTTGTTGATATTCACTTTATTGAAAGATAAGAATCTTATTTCCAAGTTAAGGAACTGCCTTTTCTGCCAAGATTTAGCGGGATATCAGTGAATTTCACTGAATTTTGATCAAGATATATATATATATATTTTAAATAGTTTCCTTGAATTCTGGATCCTGTGGAAATGGTTCCCCAAGAATCGTAGAAAATGTAGGAAGTGTTTCCTAAAGGTCATATTTAGGTAAAAAGTTTTGAGTTCAGCAGTCAGTTGGTGTATATATAGACTAACATGCACTATTCTGATGCAACTACTTGACAACACAAGCAGGTGTTGACACCAGTTTAGAGCAGATGCAATGGACACTATAGGGATGACTTGATCCATTTGGGGTTAATTGCAGCTTTCACACCTTTTTGACTCGGCCTAATTTAAGAGACATCTGAGAGGAGTGCAAAAGTGACTGCTTTTTCATGCTAATGCATTCATAAAATATTGTTTTACACATGAATGCATCTGATTGCCAGCTGTTTAATGGAAGATTCTTGTAGTCTAGGATACGTCTGTTCATTTTGACAGCACTTTTTCTTTTCAGATTTCGTTTAGTGCCTGAAGGAATGCGTTAGTTGCGCAGGTTGTGTAATTTAAGGACAATTGATGTGGTTTGGGAGACACCTATGATCTGCGGCGGCATGTGTCGGTTTGCATGTACACGTCTGTTTGACGTGCCTGCAGTCCAGTTCACAATCTGGATGACAGAGAATAAGATCTAGAAAGCACATGTATCCCAGAAAAAAGTCTTGAGCTTGTTTTTGTGACCACTGCGTACCCAAAATTAAATTGGAGGCTGGTGACTTCTTTGCGGTCATCGTCCTTGAATGCACTACATAATGCATTTCTATTGAAAAACACTCCATTAATGACTTTTTTTGTGTGTGCTGAATTCATTTTTGTATTCGTTTAGGGACTAATTCTTATATAAAGAGTTTAAAATTCAAAGAATGCTTTTTGTTCACTTTTAACCAATTTATAATTGATTTCAGCTTTGTACATGTTAAGTATTTAGTCAAACCAGATCTGCCTTTCCATATATATACATATATATAGTATAGATACACTACCAGTCAAAAGTTTGGAATAATTAAGGGTTATGTATTTGTCTGTTGATTTCTTCAAGAAGTCTCTTCTGCTCACCAAGGCTGTATTTGTTTGTTTAGAAATATAGTAAAACAGTAATACTGTGAGATATCACAATTTAAAATAACTTTTTCTATTTAAATATATCTTAAAAAGTAATTTCCAGTATCATTAGTGTCACATGAGCCTTCAGAAATCACTCAAATAATGTATTTTCTAAATCTTCCTGACTCTTTCTTAAAATGTTTGCTTTGAATGCGTTAATGAGTCGTCTGTATGATTTAGGTGCAATATAAACTTTAATAAGACAACTCCCAATCACAGATGAAGAAACACGAGTAGGATAGAGAGGCTTGCTTAAGGATTTTATAAGCCACGCCCCCCGAGAGAGCGCACAGCTTATAGGCCACGCCCCCTGAGAGCACAGAGTCCTTAAATCCTGAAGAGCCCTTTTACTACTAACACTAACACGCTTCTGTGTCTGAGACTAAACGATTACCAACATGCGCTGCAAAATGAGTTACTGCCTGCCCTACTCTCCTGGATCCTCTCCTACATATTCTGGGAGGTTATTATCATACAGAGCACGATGCAGGTAAACGTTATACATTTATAACCGGATTGAAACGCGATGCTTTTTATTATTTTCCTGAGATACACTCTTGAGTGCATTCATTTGAGTGGCTTTTCTGAAAAGACACTTCATTTCCTAGTTTTATTAGTTTATATATCTTTGTTGCAAAGACGTTTGTGTTAAATGTGGGTTTATTATGTAATATTATCATGTTAGATTTGTAAATGTTGGGTTATGTTGCGGAATAAGCCTAAGGACATGTATGTCACGTAGGCAGTGTTTCAGTTCATTAATATGAATGCATCTAAAGACTTGCCGTGCAAGGTTGTTTATCCTGAAACTCTTCAGCATGCGAGGTGTTTATTAAGCGAAGTGTAATTATTTATTATCAGTTTACGTTAAAGCCTCGGTTGTTTTAATGGTAGAAATCTAAGCAGCCGTTCACGGAGCGTTATTGCGCAACCCAATAACGGAACGGAGAGGAGAAAAACTGAACTCGAGAGTCCCGAGGGGCGTTTAAAAAAAGATTTACTGTTTTTAGCTGGTCATAAAAATGCAGCGTTCATAGCACAGAACGCGACCCGACGGCCTCACGCGCGTTTCCATTGATGGTAAGCAAGAACGCGTTCTGTGTGAACGGTCCACTAACAGGGTTGAACAACGTCTTTATTTCCTTCTGTCTTCTTTTTTTTTTGGTAATAATTGCTACTTTCACTTGATATTTAGTTCTGTCTGTTGGTAGTTTTGTTGTAAATGTTTGTATTTTGCAATAGTTATACCTTCATATCTTAATTGTTTATGCACAAATTCTGGATATATTTCCTTATGCGTAATGGAATATAATGTTGACAGGTTGTTTTAGATGTGGAGGATGTGCATGCCTGATTTCTGTCTTATCTCTGAGCACTCAACACGTGTATGATTTTATATGATACGTGCTGATAAGCTCAACAAGGAAATGTCATCTAAATTTACCATTCCGAAGTATTGTGCAGGCATAGTTGGCAGTTAGTTAGCTGGAAGTGTGATTTAACCAATATAATGTAACGAGCCTGACAGGACTTGACAGAAATATTCCTTAGAAGAGATCCCAATGTAAACTCTTTTTTTTTTTTTAAACATAGTCTTTGTTTTCTTTCTGCAGTGCCTCTGGCGCCAGTGTTGTGGCCATTGATAACAAAATAGAGCAAGCTATGGTGAGTATTTTAATTGTTTTTTTTTTTTTCTTAAATACCTTAATGCATTTATCAGTGAATTAAAAATTACTTTGATATTTTACTTGGGGGGAATAAAGGAAAGAAATGTTAAGTTTATACAACTGTCATGATTTTATTATAAATAAAACAATTTAGAAAAGAAAACCTCAAGGCATGATCTTATATATATATATATATATATATATATGTCAACAAAATATAAGAGAAGAAAACTTTGTGAAGTTCGATAAATGTCAAATAATTTGACCTTTTATGACAAGACAAGGTAATTAAAGTTAATACAGTGCAATTAATAATTCATGATATATGATTGTTATACCACATGGCATTTTTGGAGTCATTACATAAGTGCTGGTAAATTAAACCATATATAATTTGAGTTTTAAGCAAAAATAGATCTGATTTAATTTATTAAAAAAAATTCTTGCCAAAAAATTAGCCACAGAAGCTGCCATGACACACACACACACACAAATCTAAAAACTTGCATCTGAAACATTTCATTGACCACCGCTGTGCTCTTCTCCTCAGGATCTTGTGAAAAGCCATTTAATGTACGCCGTGCGCGAGGAAGTGGAGGTCTTGAAGGAGCAGATCAAGGAGCTCTATGAGAGGAACTCACTTCTGGAGAGGGAAAACGCAGTATTAAAATCTCTGGCCAACACTGAGCAGCTGACCCAGCTCACCTCTCAGTGCAACAACCTCGGCAGCACTTCGCCCCAACAGACGGCGGTCAATGCCATCCTACAGGAGGGAAGCAAACTCGTGGCCTTGCCCTCGCAACCCAACGTGTCCACAGCGTGAAGACCTGCCTTCTCCGGATTCACTGGACTTGCTTAAAAAAACAAAAAAAATCAAATCTGCAAAGGAGATTTTGGTTTCCAGTCGTGTTTGCCACTTGCGGAGAGCCATGCTTCGTTATATACGTGCTGCTTGGCTTTCCCTGTATTAGACAATCAGTTTGGGAGAAGCAAATTTGGCTCCACGATGGGTGCGGTAGATTTCTGTGGGAATGGGCTGCTGAAAGAGTTCAGTAGAAAAGTGGAGATTTAGCAGGAAGCTAAATGGCGATTTAGAGCAACTGCCTTGGAAAGCTTGGGAGAGCCTAGAGCATGAGTTCTTTCATCTGTTTAGTTTTACTGTTTGCATATATTTATTAGAGGGCTGCTATTTTCATAATGTAAATGAACAATGTAACAGAGATCTATTATATATATACATATATATATAAAGAAACGTTCTCTTGGTTTCTGAAATGTAAGATACTTGTTTAACAAGGCAATAATGTCCCCATGGCACAGTTCCAACACTAAAAGTGATTCAACAACATTGCTATTGCAGTCCTGTATAGATGAGTTGGTTCGGGGTTGAATGTACATGTGTATAGATTGTAAAGTATTAAAGTATAGCCAGTTGTACAGGTGAGCAGCAGTTATCAAGTATTTTTCTTTCGGATTTTATTAAGTATACTCGCTATACTTTCCCTAAGTACTTAAATTCTGGCTTTTCAATTCGTTTTGTATTTTCAATTCGGGATGGGGGAAGAAGCTGTGAATTAGTTCGTACAATGTATTTGTAACCAAAGAAGAAAAGCTGTGTGCATTTGATTTGTAACGCACATTTTCTTGTTTGTTTGTTCACTCGCGCTTTTTTTTTTTTTTTTTTTTAACTTCGTCACCTTTTGTTTCTGATTAGCATGTGCTGCATGATCTGTCAGACTATTTTCTTACCTCGTGTTTTTTTATTCTTCATAATTTAAGCAGTCTGTGAACGATATTTGATTATGGATGGTGAAGGGTGATTTTTGGAGGAAAAAACAAAAAAATTATGTTAACAAAAAAAATAAAAATGAGTCATTGTTTTCATTTGCATGGTGTTGTAAGACTTGACGTACAAACAAATGTTTATTACATTGCAGAAAATGTACAAAAATAAATGCCGATTTATATTTCCAGGTGTAGTTTACACTGATAACCTTCAAAGAACGATAAAATAATCATCGTAATGAAATCAAAGCCGCAAAAGTGTTCACAGATGTCGTTTATGTATAGGGCATGTCCTCTGTTTTTAATGTCTTTTGTGCCTCTTGTACTATGGATGCAGCGATCTGGTTTATTTTTTATTTTTTGCCCAGTTTGAGCCAAACAGAAATATTGTACAATCACTGTACATTGGTCTGAACTTTTTAGGTTTGCTTGTTTTTCTCTTTTTGTTGAAGGAAATGTAGTATACAAGCAAAATGTATTGTATTTGATCACTGAGCCTTTGAGAATATCTTAAAATACCCTTGTAATGTGCTGTTTTGAAAAGTTTAGTTTTCTGTCAGAAATAAATTACTGTTCCATTGAGAACTAAACCATTTTAAATTGCTGTTTTCTTGTGTATAACTCGCACAATAAACATTAATGGACATGAATTGCTAACTTTTTGAAGATGATTTTCACACACACTTAGCTAATTAAATATGGACATACCATAGACTTAATTAAAGGTTAATTAAAATGTATACAGACCAAGGATGATAACTATAACGAAAACGATATAGTATTAAAAATCATTCTAAATTTAACAATCCACACCACAACTGTAAGTATAATGACACAGAGTAATATAAATGGAATCACATGTTGTAGCTGTTTAACAATAAAACCACTGACAGCCAACCCGACTGTAAAGAGCACGAGCATTTAAATGTGCCGAGAAACGAACACGGCCAACCCAAAATGGCCACGCCCCTATTTCGATAGCCCCGCCCCTAAATTCACGAACATTCTATGCAACACAAGCACCTCCTCCATCGCGTGTGGACACACCTCCTTATTGGCGATTGGCTACAACAAGTGTGTTTTGGCGCTGGGCCCGATCCACTTTCAAAAGTGTTTCTCAAAAATGCTTACTACAGCTTTAAAAAAGCAGAAACGACAAAACTGTAGTGCCTGCTTATAAATACGTCACGATGACGTTAGCCAATCAGGTAACGTGGTCGAAAACGCCCCTCTGTTTTGGCCACGCCTACCGATCTGTTAACTTCCATCACTTTCCTGAAAGCACGATCACGGCAACCAATCAGAAAGTGGCAGAAGTGGCTGCAACCAATCAGATGACAAGCTAGCGACAGCAGCATGTAAATAAATAAATACCACGTTAGTGGCGACAGAACTCATATGAATTGACATTTATGATCGGGAGTAAAGTTTGGCATTCAGTCTCCATAGGTTTGCTATTAACTGTAATATTAACTAACGACAGTTACGACAATGCTACATAATTTGTAACATTTATAAGTAGCATCACAGCTATATTAGGTGTCTAATATCATCTTTGGACTGTGGGATATTTATGCTAACAGTAAGCAATAAATGTCTAATAAGGGTTTTGATGTTTTAGGCTACCCAAATATGACAATAATACTGGACAGAATGGTCAGTTTACTTGTAGCCTATTAGCAGACGTTGCACTTTCTTCACCATGTAAACTCATATTTATGCCGTTGTATATCTAGACCTAAGCTAAATGTATATTATTCATTATTATTATTATTATTAATTTAGATATACATGCACAACAGCACGCCCTAATTGGGTCATTCTTCAATTGGGGTGGCAAATTAGAGGCAGAAATTGTAAAAATGCTTGTTTGTTTTTTTCTAATAAAATATATTGCTATGCATTTAAAGTTAGTTGAATATGCTATATCCATTAAAATGAAAGCTTACGAACATTTTGATTTTTAAATAATTTCAATTAAATACTGGTGACACAGCCACTTATGTCTTTGTCATTTTGAAGTAACACCACAGACTTTATATTGCAAGTTACTATAGGCTCTGTGGTGTTACCAGAAAAGACAGTAACACCACAGACAAATCAGCCTAAATCCAGACTTTTCTAAAATGGAGGCTGCCATCATGATGATTTCAAGATCAGGGGACATTTTGGAAATATTAATAAGTATGTATTTATCAAAATTTTGATTAAAATATGTAAAATATGCAAGTTATCAACATAACACCACAGACACTAATAAAGTGTGACACATGAAATTGTCAGAAATTTAGCTAACTTTAAGAAAATTAATAAGAAAGAATGTACTCCCCATGCACCCCTCAGATCAGCCAGCACCTGCAGTGACCTTTACACACAGGAAGTAGTCCAAATAGCATTCCCCCCTTTCTTAAAGGGACGACATCCATTGTTGTAACACCACGGACATGAATTTGGGGGACACCATTTTTTTTATTAAATATAACAAAATATGTATTTTTTAAAACAATTTAATAATATTGTACATGTTAAATAAAATCTATATTCACCATATAACCACTTTATTTGTGTTAAAAATGTTATATTGTTGCAATTACATTCCATGATACCTCTCTAAGGTATGGCGGGAACATCCATATTTTGTTACAAATGCAATCTCTCAAACTCAATTAAATATGCATTTTAAAACAAAAATGTAACTATTAATAGTGCACAAATTGTGTTTACCCTACAAAATACAAACATGCAAACATTTAATGTTTATTTAAAATAAACATGCCGATTTTTTTCTGAACCGCCCTCCGCTCCGTTGCGCTCGCACAGTAGGCACTTTTATTTATTTTTTTTATTTATTTATTTATTTTTTTGTGTTTGATTACAAAACGGAGAGGGTTTGCCAGATTTCGATTGATTTAAGTCATGTTGAAAACAATTTCTCCCCCGGGCAACCTAAAAATGAGCTTCATGCGTAACATCTTAGTTAATTGGTTTTATTTGAGGCAAAATTGCCACATGAGATTGTTTCTAAGCAGGAATAAAATAACAAGAAAATGACTGCATTAATGCAAGGTGCTTCAGTTTCGAGAAATAACATTTCAGCAGTTCTAGTAAGACAGTGCATTATTCAGCTCAAGTCAGTTCGACAGCAGTGTGAATGCTGCAGTAATGAAGCGAACTCAAGCAGATCTACACAATATAACAGTGTCATTATTCAGCTCAAATCAGTTCAGATTCAGTTTATAAATAGTGCAAAGTTCGTCACTGAGTTACATAAAGCAAGTTTTGAAGGTTAGGAGTCACTGAAACAGATAATTGTAATTTTTAGTAAAACATTTTATATATATATATATATATATATATATATGTGTGTGTGTGTGTGTGTGTGTGTGTGTGTAACTGTCATATTATAAGTATTGTTGAGGACAGCTGTCTTATTAGATCAGGAGTTTCTGCGATATGCCAAAAGAACTGAGTGGAAACAAATTACTTTACAAAATAGGCTGACATCAAGGTTAACGTGTTCAATAAAGTTATTAATTAAATATCTAATTAAATAATCTTGATCTTTTACCCCTGGTTTCACAGACAAGGCTTAAGCCTAGTCCCAGACTAAAATGTAAATCTGAGCTGTTTCAAATGAAAGAAACTTGCACTGACTGATCTTAAAATATATCAATGCCTTTGTTTTGTGTCAAGATGGATAAAAGTAATGTTTTTGTCTAAGGCACATTTATAAAAATGACTTAAATGTCCTACCTGAACTATAGCCTAATCCTGGTTTAGTCTAAGCCCTGTCTGTGAAACCAGACCTTAGTTTTTTTTAGCATTAAGCAGGACTTGTGGATTCTTGCTGCCATCTACTGGTCATTTCTGTCAATTAGCTCTAAATTCCATCAAATTACAAAAGAAATACATAAAGTTTTAATTACTTACATTTCTTATTCTTTTTAAAAATGTATTTGTACTACAAAAGTATAAATTCTATTCTATTCTATTCTATTCTATTCTATTCTATTCTATTCTCTATTCTGGTGTTGTGGCTGGTTGCTACCATAAATTATACCTTCAAAAGCGAAATGGAAATATGCTGCCCTTGGCTCTAACTGTCAATGCAGAAAGCCTTAAAATGTCTTAATTTTCATGTGCATGTAATAACCTGACACGACAAGACACGCCTGCTGAGTGACTTTAAAGTTGTCCAAATGAAGTTCTTAGCAATGCATATTACTAATCAAAAATTAAGTTTTGATATATTTACAGTAGGAAATTTACAAAATATCTTCATTGAGCATGATCTTTACTTAATGTCCTAATGATTTTTGGCATAAAAGAAAAATCGCTAATTTTGACCCATACAATGTATTTTTGGCTATTGCTACAAATATACCCCAGCGACTTAAGACTGGTTTTGTGGTCCAGGGTCACATTTGGAAAACATTGTAGTTTAACAGCGCCACCGTGTGGCCACAACGTGTAAGGTCGCAAATGAAGATGAGAACAGTGACAGACGCTTTTTCTCATCGCTTAGGACGCTTGTATTTGTATTTAAATTCAGTTAAGTTTTGGTTGTTTTTAATTGTTCATAAATATTTTGCTTTAAATATACTTAAATATTTAAATTGCATTTAAATGTAATCATAATTAAAATGAATACAATGTAATAAGTTAACTATAAAAATGAATGCAAAATAAATTAAACGTGCCAAATAAATCAAAACGAAATCCTTAAATAATATTTTTTTTGCTTTAAAATAATTTACATTTAATTTATAATTAAAATAAATAAAATATAATAAATATAAAAGTAAATGCAAAATAAATTACAAATACCAAATAAAAACTAAATTATTCATTAATACTTGCTTCGAATATAATTTACATTTAATTAACAAATGAAATTAAATATAATACATGAAATATAAAAATAAATTAAATATACCATGTAAATAAAAACCGAATTGTTCATTAATATTTTGCTTTAAATACAGTTGAAATGTAATTAATAATTACAATAAATGCAAAATAGTAGGCCTAAATGAAATATTAAAATAAATGCAAAATAAATTAAATGTACCAAATAAAATAAAATGTTCATGAAAGTTTCAGTTCAAATACAATCCAAATTTAATTAATAATTAAAATAAACACAGCGAAATAAAAACACAAAACAATAAAAATAAATGCAAAATAAATGAAATTTACTACCAAATTTTAAAAATATAAACGAAATAAAAACTTTTCATATTGTTCATAAATATTCAGTTTAGATACAACTCAAATATAATTAATAATGCAAATAAACATTATATAACAAATAAAAATGAATACAAAATAAATAAAATATACCAAATAATAAAAATATTAATTAATAAATATAATTAATAATCAAAATAAATGAAAAATAATGAATTAAATATTAATAATGCAAAATCAATATACAAAAAACAACATGAATGAAATATATAAAATAACAACCGCTGCTGGCGATTATACTTAATATTACTTAATTACCTAATGTTTTTTTCTAATATATCAATATATTACGAGGACATGATAACAGTATAGTGTAAATGCTTTGATACGATAAAATTCTACGTTTGACTTTTATTTTGAAAAACAATCCGCTTCCGCTACTTCAGGAATGCGTATCCGGTCAGGGCGCGCTTTATCTCCGACTTCACCGTCGTCTATCTTGTTATGGTGAGGGACGCCCAGTGGAAACACCTTCTACCTGTCCGCGGATTTTCAGTGTTTAAACCCGACCTCAGCTCTAAATCAAGCCGCTACCTGGACTGGAGATGGAAATATCCATGGAGGCGGAAGATGGAGAGCGCAGGTAAACAAAAACAGTAATATCTAACAGTTACAGCAGACCTGAGTTTGACAGCTAGACTCGCAGCTCTAGTTATGGTGCTAAATTAAATAGTTTTATCATCTCATACTTTTGTATATGTGTATTTAAGAACATTTAAATAATATATGTGTACACTAAAAGGCTTGTTTGCGAAGATCGAAGATCATATCGAGCTAGCCGGCTAGTGCGTTTGGACATCCTACTATGGCGAAGACCTCGCTAATGAATATTGATTACGCCACGGTGCGTTTGCTCTCAAAGCGTCTCATCTGATTGGCCGAGCTGTGTATGTTATTATGTAAGCAGGAGAATCAGCCAATGGGAGGCTTGGCGCTCGCGGAAGCGTTCGGTGTCGTGATTAGTATTAATGAGTCTCGCCTTCGCCGTAGTAGAATTCAGTATCGTATGTTCTAGCAGCTTTAGACTTGCAGCGAATAACAACAGTCTTGTGACCCGCTCACATTTAGCTGGTAAATAGCAGACGCAAGCGCGAAAATTTATTTTAAGCTGTGATTTTTTTTTTTTTTTTTTTTTTTTTTTTTTTTTGTGTGTGTGTGTGTGTGTGTGTTGTTTGCTCCT